>BFEA01000145.1:1350014-1362324 GCA_003427395.1 Chara braunii | reverse complement strand
AATAATGTGACCTTGCTACAGTGCTTCACGTGCACAAAAAAGGCCGACCAAAAAAAAAAAGAAGAAAGTCGTGTGTACTGCCAAATATCATAGTGACCTGACAGCAACGACCTTTAGAGGACCCAGCCGATAGGCTGAGTGCAGCACGCACCCAGAAAAAGAAGAGGCGACGAATTCGATGGCTCACAGCCCATTGGCTGATGGGAGCACCCTAAGCTGAATTTTACTTTCACTAACTCATAGAAAGCAAGTTTTTCAAATCTGAAAAAATACAGAAACCATTTTTCATTTGCCAAAATGGTGTCACACGCCACCGTCCCACGCTAGTGGGTCCTGGCCCCAGGATCACAAATTGCCAGATTTTTTCTCAATTCCTCTGACCGCGAAAAAGATCGCCAAAGTTGGCACTTGAAAATTGTGGGACTGGACCCGCCTGAGCCTGCCGGTCGGTGCCCCCCCCTAAAAACCCGCACCTAACTCACCGGAATACCAGTTTATGGGTGTTGGGTAGAGTGGCGGTTTGACTGACCCCCTGACCCTCTGATTCTAAAGCTATCTTGTTAAATAAATAAAATAAAGAAATAAATAAAGAAATAAATAAGTGCAATGAACCCATTCAGATAGAAAGCTCGTCAATGTCAAGAAGCAGTATGTCTCAGCGCAGATACAATGCCTCCAAAAATTGTACGAGTAATCAAGTAGCCCAATGTCATGTCACCAGACAAGAGGCTGATAGGAGGGAGATAAGACTTGGAGGGTGGAAGAGAAAGTGTCCATCGGCGTAGCAGATAGATCTCCCTCACAAGCCCACTCCTCCTTCGGGCATCTCCAACTTCCACGTCAGCAGACAGTCTCCTCTGACACTCTTTGACAATGAACAGACCACGTGGCGCCTGCACAGCGCAGACAACCTCTGAAGACGAATCAGCAATGCGCAATATCGATCACGAACGCAGACAGGTAAGCTTTCCACAATCTCACGGCCCTGATCCTCCTCCTCACCGGTGTCTCATCAATCTCGTAGACAGTGTGGCAAGAACCACGTCAGCAAAGTAAAGTATCCAGCTGGCGCCACAGACGGAGAAGGCATCAGCCCAAAGCTTCAGCAGTCTTGCGCCGTCGTCAATGTCAAGCCAGTGTCTAGAGCAGGCGTCAAGCCAGCGTCAAGTAGCAAGTCCAAGACTGAATGCCGCTCAGCAGGGGCCCTGCTGAGTCAATATATAGTGTCGACTCCAGTTGACCAGCCTCTGGTCTCTCAGGTACGATGGCCCAGATTGTCTCGCAGCCAATGGCCTGGATCTTTACAGTTACAGATTCCCACTTGGACTTTATCCTTGACAGATACCTGCAAACAGCCAAGTGTATGTGTTTGATCGGCGGCCTGGACTGGCTCCATGTTGACTTCGACTCGTGAGCCTGAATTGCCGAGCTGCTGTGGACCTTCGACTTTCCACAGTCAACTGTCGCACGTTGGGCCTCTGAAGGCCGGTTTTAGGCCTTGCTCCCGGTACCCCACAATAGCAGGCCTTCGTTCAGGCTGTGTTCATGACTGGGGTGTGGCCGTTCGACCCCCCCTATCTCCGCCTTAGATCAAAATGACGACCCTTAGCCCACGACAGATGCATGATTTGAGCTGAGTTATTGCATAAGTAAATACTAATTACTAATTAGTAAATAAATAAAAACTTACCCTCTGATTCTAAAGCTACTTTGTTTTACTCCTGGCTTATGTTACTCTAGGCTCTTTCCATGGGCCCAGGGCATTGATTGCCCCCTTTTCCGGGAGGATTAACCCCTGCCCTCTCCTATGCCCTTCTAGGCCTCTCTGGTCCCTCCCTCCTTAGCTTCCTCCTTACCTTATTCGGGTGAAGACAGTGGAAAGATTGGTCTCTGATGGGTCCCTGATGGGTCTCTGATGGGTCCCTGATGGGTCTCTTATGGGTCCCTCTACCTGGTTAGTTCCGTGCTGGGACAAGGTTCTTTTTTTCTTTTCTCGTCTTAAAAATTTGGACCATTTCTCGATTTCTGCGTGTCAGCAGCAGCAACAGAAGTACATGAAGATGTCGACCCTGTAGACCATTGCCAAGACCAGGTAGGTGCACAGGAACCATGCTAATCTTCTCTGTATCGTTCCAATTTTTTTAAAGGATGTCACGAAGGACAGAAGGGTCTGTTTTGGGCTTCGTAACGGTGCACTCTTCAACGCAACATGCCACAACAGTTTTTTCCCCCATTAAAAAAAAATAAAAAAAATGGCATGATGCTATCGCGGAAGCTTTGTTCACTGAAAGACGCACACACACACACACACACAAAAAAAAAAAAAAAGATTTGTTGGCGATATTCCTATGTATCACTGCGGCCACGATTTTGAGTAAGACCGCACTCCTCCTTACACTTGGACTATCCCGGAAGAACCTGATCAAAATAACGGTCAGGTACGGTGAGAAAAATTATAGCATGAGCATGCACTGGGTTCATAAGAATTCGTGATCGCAGCCGATCGACTCGACAAATGACCGAGGCAAAGTCACACGAACGTACCATAGTTGCGGCGCACCTCAGTGCGCAGGTTTGCCCACCACGCACCGCACCAAAGCGCACCACACCCCAAAAATTAGGGTTTAAAAAAAACAAAAAGAACAAAAAAAGTAGGGGTTTGCGCACCACGCACCGCACACAGCGGTGGGAAAAATTTGCGAGAAGGGTGTAATTGCCCAATAGCGACCTGCCCCACAGTGTTCCACAGAAGTCACAACGTATGTTTGGCGAGGCCAGCCGACCACCAATATATGCTGAAGATTGGCATTCAGGTCTGCACATCGACAGTTATGGGTTAGGATGAAGATGCCTGTAGCTCGCTCACTTTTTTCTTTTTGTTTTCTTATGAATACGTACAGTGGACCAAGGGGGCTCTCTCCACTACTCACCATATGCACAAAAGATATACCATATGGCAGTGTATGGTTCCATGTTTTAGCAGAAGATTCATTCTAATGTTATACATTTGGTGAGTGGTGGAGCTAGGCCCTGAGAAGCAGGTGGAGACACGAACAGGGTCTAGCTGAATCGGTGACCCATAACTGCCGGGCTATAGACCTGAACTCGAACCCACAGCATATATTGGTGGTCTGTTCCCACCTCTTCCATATATGGCGCGGCCATCCTGCTTGTTGAAGCAACGGTCCCCAATGCCTCCACAATGTCCAAGTGTATTGTCGGAGCCATTGAGTTACCTGCAGGGGCCTCTAATTTGACGTAAAGGGGGCCCTTTGGTCTCTCTCTCTCTCTCTCTCTCTCTCTCTCTCTCTCTCTCTCTCTCTCTCTCTCTCTCTCTCTCTCTCTCTGTGGCACAAAAAAATGTTGTTGTTTTTTTGCGCACTTTGTGCGCTGCTTGCAGCGCGGGCGCTGTAATTCCAGCGCACAGCGCACTGCGCACCCGCCCGACCGCATGGTGCACTGGTGCGCCGCAACTATGGAACGTACATACCTTGCCTCAGTCACTTTTTGACTCCTCTCTGGACTTGATCATGGTCAGATATATCCAGGACCTACGGCCGCAATTGTGGCCCGATACATCCAACGATAGGGAAGTCCTAGTGTGAGTATGCTCTAGTCTGAGACAAGGCCATGGGAATGTGGACTACATACGACGAACCTTCACATCATACGATACTGTCATTTCCAGCAATGCGTTGGCAGCGCGGACTCTGACGGAATGAAACTCATCGCTCAGCATATCGAGTAAAAAGCCGGAGGCTCTCTTCGCGAACGCAGAGCACCCTTTTCCCAACTTGGTGATGGAATCGATCGCTGCAAGACGGACCTGGCAAACAAAACACAAACAACTCAGAGCCATGAAAAGAAGTTAAAGAACCTTTCTTTTTTTTTTCCCGCAAAAACAGAACCTTACTGTTCTAGAGCCATGAACAACCTAACAATGTAGTAATGTACCCATGAGTTCTATTACTGCTATAACAACCTTGAAAACTTTTGAATTGGTTAACAATTTAATAACAAAAGCTTTTCCTTGTGAAAAAAAATAAAAATAAAAATTAAAAAAGTTAAAAAACTTCGGAGTTCAAATAGCAAAAAGGTGAAAACACTGAAAACACTAACAGTTCTTCTATTCCGCCAGACGGAAGGAAGCGTGAGGGTGTTCACCGTGTATTCCATTTTTTAAACTTGCCGGTGGAAAGGAACTGGACTGACGCTCCCCGGAATGGAAATGGAGCCAAGACCATAAGGACCTGTTTTTTTTGGGAAAAAAAAAGTAAAAAAAAAGACCAATAGTTTTCACAGTTTGAGCAAGCAGCCTAGCTCAGTTAGTTAGGCACACAACTGGTATTCAGGAGGTTGTGTGTTCAAACTTCGAACCCCACTGACGGCCTGGGGCACGCTTGGTGTCAACTGACTGAGATAGTTGGCTTCCTGCCCCTGGTGGGTATTGGTAGGGTCTTCACGGGGTGTGTATGTGTGTGCCTGTGGGTGGTTGTGTGTGGTTGTGAGTGGTGCATGGGAGAGAGAGTTGGCATTCGACACTGCTCTTACTAAATGGGGTGGAGGAAGCAGATGGGAGGTGCAGCTACTGGCGAAATGCTCGATCTTTGCATTGGCCGCCCCCTCCCTCCCTATTCCCTAACCGCCAGCAGTCCCACCCTACTCCCTAACCACCGCCGAGTAGGGCGGGGGGCACCACCAATTAGGGGGCGGGGGGCAACAGGCATCCCCTTGATTGTGAAAGGTAGTGATGCTTGCAGGGAGGGGTCCTCTGCGCAATGAACTTGCAGGTAACAGCGGGTGTATAGTAACTGTTAGGTTGGTTGTGTGTTTGTTTTCTTGCCTGCTTTTTTAGCTTTCCGGGACTCGATCCCATGACCTGCAACTTGTATGTCTGTTAGCCTTGAGCCCTATTGGGCTTGACCCTTAGATCTGTCACTAGTAGTCCCTATACGGGCAGTCTTAGGCCATTGGGCCTTTTCCTTTTGCCGTGCCATATAGGTCGGAGCCCCCCTTTTCCCCAGTTTCTGTTGCAGATACAGATTATTCTTGGGTTGCTGCCTTAGGAGTCCCTTGTAAGTCTAGTCTGTGAGTAGACGTAGCCGGCAGAAAATTGGTTTCCGGTCTTTTCACGTTGGTGCCGGTTGGGGAAACTCTGCCCCTCCGCTCCATTGTTGGCGCGCAGCAGCGCTATTTTGGGCGAGGTCATCTTCTTCATCGAAGCCCAGCCATAGCTGGAGTCGCAACAGGAGTTGGAAGAGCACCCTGCTACTGTTGTCCAGTGCTACATGAGAGCTTCCACCGGACTTTGTTGTGGGGTGTTGGGGCGGTGCCATCTTTCTGCTTGGCCACCATAACTGTTGTTCCTCCTCACGACGAACTTCACCTTCTTCGAAGAGTACCTGCATGGTTGTCTGCTTCTTCATCAGGATTGCGGCGCTGCACTTCCGCGCGGGCGCTGAGCTGGCGCTGCGAAATGCTGAGGGTGCTAGTTCAGATTGGTATGCAGTGACAGTTTGGGGGTTATTGTTGCTACAGCAGCCATAGCCAGGGTGATGAGGTGGCGAGGAGGAAGACGAAGACTCCCGGATACTTCGTTGAAAATTCGATTGTGGTTGCTCGGGGTTGTTGTTGACGACGCGGTTGTGATTCTTGGAATAAAAAATTACTCTGGATTGATTGGAGGAGGACGGGGAAGAAACCAGAATGGAATTTCATACTCAATTGTACCGGTGTATTGAGCTTACGCTGTGCATCTCTCTCTCTCTGGTTTTGTGTGGATTTGCCTCCTTCGTGTCTACTCTGCAATTGCATTTGTGTATGGGGCCGCGCACATTCACTGTGGATTGAAGTTCAATCGGGTACATAACATCTGTATAGGCTTAGGAGTAGTGGTAGGGTAAAGATGAATTTGAGAGGAAAACATAGCTTAGAAAGAGGGAAAAAAAGAAAGTTTTCCTAGTTTGGGGGCCTGCACCATCTACCTCTCTCCTCTGCCACTTCATCACCCTCCTCCCTCCTGCCATCTACCTCCCTCCTCCCTCCCGCCGTCTGCCTCCCTCCTCCCTCCCGCCATCTACCTCCCTTCTCCCTTGCTCCATGTCCCTTCCCCCTCATGCCGTCTACCTCTCTCCTCCCGCACACCCTCTTCCTGTATCCTCCCTTGCACCACCTCCCTCCCTCCTTCATCAACCCTAGATCTGCACAGATCTCAGCGCATGTGTAGCAATGCCCTACCACTCCCTCCCCCCTCCTGCCCCCGCAAAAAAAAAACAAAAAAAAAGGGCATTGTTTTCTTGCCAGCAACCCCGCAGCACCCTGGGCAGGTGGCCGACTGTGCAGACTGCATGGGTCCCCACCCGGGTGTCTCTGCTACCCTAGCTTCAGACTGAATTCGACTGCAAACACAGTGCGATACATGACGGTGCGATACATGACGGAAACTGGTCGCTGCGGGACGGACCAACCAAACTTTTTTTTGTTGTCGTCATTGCAGTTGTGAATGTATCTGACCACAATTACAGCACAAAGCAGACAGAGAGAGAGAATTATTAATACGAAAACCGCAACTTCTTTGGCTGCCATGCAAAGTTGCAAACCTTTTCAGAGTTTTTCTTCTTTTTTTTTTTCCCCCTTTTTCCCCTTACCCTCAAAAGAAAAAAAGATCAGCAGCCTTGAGATATCATCATTCAAGTTGATTGAACTGATCGGTCCCAGGTCATTCAGAAGTATTTCATTGCATTGAATGCATTGCATTCATGTAGGTCCATCGGGATTCGAACTTGGGTCAGTATTTCAACAGTTTATGGATGTACCGACTGACCTAGGCCCGTTGATCCTTTTTTTTTTTTTTTTTTTTTTTCCTTTCTTGAAAGGCCCGTTGGTCCTTACCGCGTGGAGTTGCAAACTTCTTTTTCTTTTCCCATTTCTCTTTTTCTCTTCTTTTCTTTTTCGTTCTTTTCTTTCCACCCCCCCTCTCTCACCCCTCGCGCTGCCTCCCACCCTCCCTTACCTCCTTGAACTCATCCTCCAACGCATGGATTAGCACCCCTGCTGAGACGTTCGCCAATAGCATGTTTCCTTCTGCATTTTTCGAAACCTCAATATTATCGTCATCGTCCATGGGAATAGACTCTTCCTCCTTCCCCCCTCCGCCTCCATTGACCTCCAGCCGCTCGGTATCCCTTTCGTCTCTATCTCTGGTGTCTTTATTGAGGAGGATCTTCTTGCTTAAGGACTGAATTAGAACCTTCTCACTTGCTCTGACAAGACGACCGAGCCCCAAACACGCCTCCAACCTGACCTTCATCGACATGTCGGCGATTGCCCCGCAGATCTGCTGCCACAAGAAGAACCGAAAAAAAACAAAAAAAAACGAAAAACGAACCATTGATGTCAACAAAAGAATTCCCAAAAACCTTCCTCCATGTTTCTTGACATTTTGGCTAAAAATATATCCTGTAATTTATTTGCATTTTGGCTACAAATAGATCATGTACTTATCCATTGGGCCACCAAAACAGAAGGGGTAGAAAAAATAAAAATAAAAAATCTTGGCATTTAAATAATGATTAATTTTGGCTAAAAATAGATCATGTAGTTATCCATCGGGCCACCGAAGAAAGAAGAAGGGAAAACAACAACAACAACAACAAACAATCCCTAACTTGGCCCACAGATCTATCACATGAAGTCTGACAAACACAAAAAAATGAAATCAATCAAATCAACAATGACCCGCAAACTTGCCCTCTAGATCTACCACCGACGGCCAACAGAAACCAACCACTGACATCAACAGCACAGCAAATTTATTGTGTTCACAAGCATGCTACCAACTGCACGCCAAACACAGCACGAGCAAGCACACAAACAGGCTGCTGCTGCTGCTACTGCCGCTGTTACTGCTGTGCTGCTACTACTGCTTCTACTGCTGCTCCTGCTACTCCTGCCGATGAGCTGCTCATGCTGCCCTACTCTAATACTTCTACTGCTCCTGATGCTGCTGTGGCTGTAGCTGCAGCTGCTGACACCGACAGAAATCAACCATTGACAGCAACAAAAAAAAATTCACGAACTGTGTTCACAAACCTGCTACCACTGTGTGCCAAACACTGCAAGAGCAATCATACAGACAGGCTGCCACTGCTACTGCTACTGCTGCTGCTACAGCTGTGCTGCTGCTACTGCTACTGCTACTGCTGCCACTGCCACTGCTGCTGCTGTATCTCCTGCTCATGTGCTGCTGATGCTGCTCCTGCTACTGCAGCTGCTGCTGCTCCTGCTGCTGCTACTGCCACTGCTCTTGCTCCTGCTTCTCTTGATGACGAAGCTGCTACTGTCACTGCGACTGCTACTGCTGCTGCTCCTGCTGCTCCTGCTGCTCCTGCTCCTGCTCCTGCTCCTGCTCCTGCTCCTGTTCCTGCTCCTGCTCCTGCCCCTGCTCCTGCTACTGCTGCTGCTACTGCCACTGCTGTTGCAGCTGTTTCTATTGCTGCTACCGCTACAGCTGCTGGGGGTATTACCGCTGCTGCTGCTGCTGGTACTGCTGCTGGTGATGCTGCTACCGGTACTGCTGGTACTGCCACTTTGGCTGAAGTACTGCTGCTTCTGCTGCCGCTACTGCAGCCGAGGCAGCAGCATAGAACGGACAGATGGATGAGTCAGTCCTAGCATCAAGTTGAAGTTCTCATAAAAGTCACATTCCAAGGAGATGAAAGCGACGGGTCAAGGATCACAGGCTTGAGAGGGGGGAGGGGGGATGGAGTGGGGGGTGGGGGGCGGACGAGAGAAGAAAGAGGGAAAAAGAAGAAAAAGGCGGTCAAGGCAGACGGTTAACATCAGAATTGTGGTGTGCATGTGTAGCGAAAGCAAAAGAAAAAGCAAAACAAAAAGTGGTGGAGCTCTCACGGGGATACCCTCCCCGGACCTCATGCTTGGTGTGGGGACCACACAATTGTTGCGATAGTATGTCCTCAAGGCCCCGTTGCATCGGTACAAGCACATTTCGCACTCTGTCCTTCAGACATTTTTTGTCGGTACTGCTCATGTCCTAGCTTTCTTCCCTGATATGCGAGCGACCAGCCTACCTTCTTCCACCAGAACACAACACCTGGTCATTCTGACAGCACCTGGTCAGGAAAACGGCTTATATACATTCATGATGATTGGGGGTGTTGTATTCAGGAGCAGTAGGTATGACAGGGAGGTTGTCCATGCCATATAAGACGCCAAAGGGGAGGATCTATAGGATGGCTCCGACCGAGTTGGACGAGCTTCGTCGACAATTGAAAGAGCTCACAGAAAAGGGTTGGATGCGACCTAGCACATCGCCCTTCGGGTCACCAGTCCTATGAGTTTTGAAGAAAGGGGGATCATTAAGGACGTGCATTGATTATGGAGATCTCAATGTCATCACAGTGAAGAACGCAAAGCCTCTACCCCGCATCGACGACCTATTGGATAGGGTACTGGGATGCAGGTACTTTACCAAGATAGACCTTAAATCCGGCCACCATCAAATTACCATTAGACCAAAGGATCAGCACAAAACTGCATCTCAGACCAGGTATGGTCTGTACGAGCTTTGTGATGATGTCTTTTGGCCTTTGCAATGCGCCGGGTACATTCCAGCACGCCATGAATAGGGTATTTCATGACTACTTAGATCAGTTTATTATCGTGTACCTTGACAATATTCTTATTTTTAATCAGACTATCGAAGAGCACGCACAACACGTCGATCTTGTGCCAGGACTCCTGCAGCAGCACATGTATAAGATCAACTTGGAGAAATGCGAGTTTGGTCGCACCAAAATCTTGTACTTGGGTCATGAGGTATCCACGGATGGGGTTAGGCCCGAAGATGCGAAGGTGGCTAGCATTCGTTACTGGCCACGACCTCAGTCTGTGACGTAGGTCATATCTTTCTTGGGGATGACAGGCTACTACCGCAACTTTGTGAAAAACTATAGTACGGTGGCCGCCCCCTTTAGTGATCTAACACGCCTTGACGCACTATAGGAATGGATTGACAAATGTGGGGGAGCCTTCGAACGACTGAAGCATGCTCTCACACATCATGAGGTTCCCATGGTCCCGGATCCTGAAAAGCCATTCATCGTGACCATCGACGCAAGCCAATATGAAATTGGCGTAGTGTTGGCTCAACAGGAAAGGAAAAAGTTAAGGCCGATCGAGTACATGAGTAAGAAGATGCCATCAAAGAAGTTGGTGAAATCCATCGAAGGGGAGATTTATGCCCTCTACAAAGCTTTTGTCCATTGGAGGCATTATCTGTTGGGAAGGTTCTATTACTTGAGGACCGACCATCAGACTCTCAAGTGGATCAAGATGCAGCCTGTTCTCTCCGGCGCACTCAAACGCTGGATTAAGGTCACAAATCAATATGACTTCAAGCTAGATTATGTGAACGAGGACTGCAATAAGGTTGTTGATACGTTGTCATCTAGCACAGACTACGTAGGTGCGCTGATAAATGAGTTTGGCCTATCATATGATATAACTCGATCCCTGGTTGATGCCTACAAGGAAGACCCCATCATGGTGGACATCATACGCAAACTTGAGGCCCAAGACAAGGCCACATCTGATGAGTTTGTGATGGTGGATGGGCTCCTCTTCCTTGAGAAGGCCGGTTTGAAAAGACTATGTGTGTCGTCTAGTGAGTCTTTGCGTAGTTTATTTCTAGGAGAATGTCATGATGCAACAGGACATTTCGGATGTAAAAAGACTAGTGCTAACTTAGTGCAGCGTTTTTGGTGGCCTGGTATGCTTGACGATGTGAAGAACTACGTCCAGACTTGTCAGAGGTCTGTCAGCGGGAAAAGCCGCGACTCAAACCCTTGCCCATTCCTGCAGGTCTTGAATAGAGCATTTCCATGGACTTCATGGACACCCTCGTGACTACCAAGAGTGGCAAGAGGCACATTTTCGTCATAGTGGACATGTTTACTAGGGCAAAGACTGAGCACGTTATCAAGTTATTCATGGATAACTAGGTACGAGATTTTGGATTGCCCAAGTCTATCGCCAGCAACAGAGATATCATCAACGGTGAGATGTGGAAGAAGGTTGCTGAACAAATGGGCAGCCAACCCCAAATGACTTTGGGAAACCATCCCAAAGCTAATGGCCAAGCGGAGCAGATGAACCGCGTGGTGCAGCACCTGCTCATGGATTACACTAAGCACAACCAGGATAACTGGGATGAGAAGCTACCTCTCATTGCCAGCCTGTACAACAACGTTGTTCACAGCACCACAGTCGTCTGTTCGAATGAGCTGCATTTCGGGTGGAAGCCTAGATCTGCACTAGACTTCCTCCTTCCTGAAAACCGACCAGCTGTAACTCCTGGAACCATCGAATTTGGTGTCCAGCATGAGAAGCTGTTGCAGCAGGCTGTCGAGCATATTAGAAAATCTCAGGAGGCAATGATTGCCTTTGAGAACAAGCACAGACGACGGTCCACATTTCAGGTGGGGGAATGTGTTTGGGTAAAGGCTAGTGAGTTAGGACAAGAATTCAGCATCTCTGGAAAGCTAATGCCTCAGTACTTTGGCCCTCGGGAAATCCTGGACATCGTGGGTAGTGATTTGGATGGACCCTCTTAGGTGATTAAAATCCATGGACATCTGCACACTTAGCTTGTGTTTCACGCTTCCAAGCTTGCACCTTTCGCTGAGACTGACAAGTTCCCATCAAGTAGATCAATGCTGCCTCCAACCATGGATGGCCATGTCGGCATCAAGGACATCTTGGAACACAGAGATTTGTCTGTCCCCAAGCCTGTGGGCAGGGGAAGACCGGAAAAACCAATGAGGGAGTACCGGGTCAGATTCAGGCATCATACAGATCCAAAAGAAGACCGTTGGTTCACACGAGAGGAGCTGGTCAGAACAGCACCTCAGGTCGTGGCGAAGTATGAACGGAAGTTAAAGTGGAAAGCACCTGCGTAGAATCATCTCAGCAGACTTTTGAAGCAAAGGGGGATGGGTGTGAGGATTGAGCCCTTGCAAGGCCCTTTCTCGAGCACACAGACGTTCTGGACTCAAGCCCCAGCAAGCCTCGTGCCCGCCCTAAGTGAAGGTGGGCCTGCATATTTGCGTGAGACCAGGGTTGTTTTGGCGCCTACCGCCTACCCCTACCGTAGGCGGTAGGCGCGCCTACCAGTCCGGCTGACCCGTAGGTGGACCCGTCGGCGGTTGGCAGACTGCCTAAATTTTTTTATTTTTTCTTTCCGATGACATGGTCGTGTGCGGCTTGAGGAGGGCAGCCCGAATCCGCAATA
>BFEA01000145.1:1280981-1303422 GCA_003427395.1 Chara braunii | reverse complement strand
GTGATGCGGCTTCCTTTTTCACCACGTGGAGCTCTCCTGCTGCAGCACCTTTTTTCGTTGTTTTTCCCGCTTTTTTGCCCGAAAACGCCCCAAAAACAACTGAAAACCCGACTGTCGGGTTTTGCCGTATTTCGCTGCTATGCGGTGTGGTGGGTGGGGGCGGGGACCGTTCCCACTCTGATACCAATGTAGCGGACCCACCAGGTGTGGTGCTCCGCTAGTGACAGAGATGGAGATGGAGGAAGAAGGGGGGAGCGAGATGGCACAACGCAGCTCCCCACGCAAGACTCCGACGCACGTACTCTAAAATGTGCAAGTGAAGAATGAGACTGAAAACAGATTATGGTTGGGGTATACCCCAGCGGACTGACGGGACTGGACTGGACTGGCTGGTACCGACAGAGGTACTGGCCTGGACTGGCCTACCCCGAATATAACACAGGCCTGTGAGAACAGGCCAAGGGGCTGGTCTCACAGGCCAACCCGAGGTCCGCTACAATTGACCAACACTTCCCCTTCAGATTAGTGTCAGGCATACTCGTAGGCAGGAAGACTACAATTGCCGCGACAAGCGGCGGTTGGCACTTTCACATAGGGGTTGTGGATGTCCAAATCTCGGCAGATACGGCTGCACTACTGGACAAACAGTTGCATTCTGCACCTACAACCGAAGAGTTAAAGGATATTTTTCTGACGGAGGACGTCAACACCAGATGCGTTGCAGAGTGCATTACCTCGCTTGCAGTGGACAAACAGTTGCATTCTGCCGGATTTCGGAGCCTGCTGATGGCCCCGTGGAGCGCAGAAATCGAGGGGAGAGCACGATCGAAGAACTCAAGAGGACAACCAGAATAACCATTGCGGATCCAACCAGCCGCTGCCACCCAGACTGATGGTCAATCTGAAAGTAGCCACCTAGAACGTGGGGGGCTTGGGGGACACCTCGAGAAGATACAAGAAGGCTCAGCTAAAATCTTGGATTCACGACAACCATATCCAAGTTATCATGCTCCAAGAAACTAAGCTCGATGAACGCAAGTTGCAGCAAATCAGTGCCTAGTGGAGGGGACCTCAGTTACGGGCACATGATAATGGCACGCGTGGAGGCACAACGATCCTCTTCCATAACATGGTGGACTTCGAACTGCTCGACCACCAAGTGGACATATGGGGACAATGGACCTGGGCCCAGGTTAGGCTCGGAGATGAAACCTAGGTGTTCATGTTGGTGTACGCGCGGCCGGAGCCAGCCAAGCGCGCTCGTTTCTAGAGGAAATATCACACAAAGTGCCAGAAGCGGATAATGTGGTACTTGCAAGCGACTTCAACACCGTTCGAGTACCAGAATTGGACTCTCCAGATCCAGCGCCGAGGAGATCGGACGCAAGAATGCTAGCGGAATATATGAACCAACAGGACCTCGTATATACCTATAGGCGGACACGCCCGGAGGAACCAGGCTACACGTGGTTCTCCTCCCAGTTGTCGGAAAACGGCTTCTCACACCGACGTCGGCTGGATCTTGTTCTTGTCAAAGGCGCTACCTGAGAGGCTATGACGGAGGTGCAAGTGATATTGGAGCCCACGTCCGACCATCGTACTTTGGTGGCATCCTTTGAGACTGCAGTGCAACTGATCTGAGGCCCGGGAACCTTCCGGCTCAACACAGATCATTTAAGTAACCCAGAAATACGTGAATGGGTCGTTGGGCATTGACGCAAATGACAACAAACAAAATATTAGTTCAACACGGAGGAGGAGTGGGTACAAGTTGGCTTCAAGGTTGTCACGCGAGCATTGGATGTCTTCTCACGCATCCAGGCCCATGGCCAGAGGCGACAGGAGTTGGAATGCAGACGCATGGTTGAGGAAGCAAAGACGAAATTGGAGTTGTGCGCTCTCGCGGAGAGATACTGGCAGCATCACAGGGACGTCTGGCTGCAAAAGTGGGAGGACCTGCAGGTGGAGCAGCAAGAAACGTGGGCCCGATCGTTTTAGAATAAAATGAAAAGAATCTCCACAATATGGATTTAATGGATGTTTTTTCAAAAATCTCGATTTGCATTTCGAGAATAGTAAAGAATCTAATTTCCAAGTTGTATTTTTTTGCTTTTCCCTTTTCTTAATTTCTCTATTTTTTGTAAATTAATCAATTGTTGTAATATTGTTAAGTGGGGCTTATTAGAGAATCCTCTTCCTATCCAACGTATATATAGCTTGGCTAGCCTACCTCTTTCTCTGGTGTCGATCGAGGCRCGTTAGCGGAATTTCCCAGTTTCGAAATCGGATATTATATTAAGAACACATGACCGTGGGACGGTTGTGGCAGACCGGATGAATAAGAAGACTTTCCAATGGTTATGTCCACCGCGCTCCCACTCTCTGATGAGGCAGCTACACCACCCCTTATTTTCGGAGGCGGACATAGAAAAGGACCCCACCAACTAGGCAAATATGCCCCTGAATATTTCAAGGACATCCGTACCTCAAGACGTCCACCAGCGCAGACCCTGCAACAGCTCCGAAACGAACAGGATCTATGGAGCGACACTCAGGCGCGAACTACCGAAGAAGCTAGGCTCCTGCTGGACCGGCCTATAACCCTGGAGGAGTTGTGGGAGGCAGTCAAAGCAATCACCAAATGAAAGAGTCCAGGGTCTGATGGGCTACCAGTGGAGGCCGTCTGGGATCACGTAGGACCGGTGCTGCTCAACCTCTACAACCGTGTCCTAGAGGGAGGATCTTTAATGAAAGACATGAAGCTGGGAATCATCACATTGATACACAAGAAAGGGGACAAAGGAAACATACGTAATTGACGTCCTATATCTAGACTCAACGTGTCCTATAAGATCCTAACCAAATTGTTGGCAAGAAGGCTAGCGCCATATCTCCCCACCCTCATCCATACAGACCAAGGGGCCTTTGTTCAAGGGAGATCGATCTCGGAAAACATCATGGTGGTTACGGGCACGCTGGAGATCGTTCAAGCGGAGGACAAACAGGTCATGGTGGCGATGTTAGACTTAGAGAAGGCCTATGACCGCGTTAGTTGGTACTTCGTACTAGCTATGTTAGAGCACATGAACTCGGATGCAACGATTGCAAATGGGTCCGGGAGCTGTACTGTGACTCGACCTCCACAATCATGACCAATGGCTTCCTCTCCCCCACCTTCTCGCTCACACGGTCCCTCCGATGGGGCTGCCCACTGGCCTCCCTCCTCTTCGCGATCCAGATGGATGTTCTACTCAACTCGATAAGGGCAGCTCCTCGAATCCGCGACCTTGACCTGGGCAACACCACGCTATTGACGGGGGCGATTGCAGATGACCTCCTTCTGGTCATGGAGGCCACGACAAAGACTACAGTGGATGTAAAACGCATACTGGATGCATACACGGAGGTATCGGAGGCAAGAGTTAATTTGAATAAATCATTGTACTTCCTACCGGCAGGGTACTCTCTTGAGGGAGAGGACTGGGGCATGAAGCGCATTCCGTTAGACATTTCTGAATGATACCTGGGGGTCGAGGTATCACTATCGGATACCAGGCCAAAGCAGGATTCCATTCTCTTAGCCAAAGTCAAATCCTCCTTGGCACACTGTCAGGCAGTAGTAGGAGTTTCACTGATGGGCAGAGCCTTGCTCATCACTTTTGCAGTCTTCGCTCAGATATGGTACGCTGTCGCCATCCTCCTCTTCTCCAAGAGTATTGTCAAGCATATTACTTCGGAAGCTGCCAACTATCTTTGGAAGCCTGGAGCGGACGAAGATAACCGCTTTATCACAAAGCAAGCTTGGCACAAAATTTCAAACGTCAAGGAGGAAGGAGGCTTAGGCATAATTGATCCAACAAGTCAGAATCTTGCCCTCCTTCTCAAATTGTCTGGAAGGCGGCAACACATACATAAAATCGTACGTGGCTAGCTGTGTTTGAATATCTTATACAGCAGGAGTTTGACTTCAACAGAAGAGAGGACATATGGGTATGTCTCTCTATGGCATCCTTCATACGACGCCAACCTAAATCCACGTTGGTGGCCGCTGGCTGGCAGGCGTGGCGAGTGCGCCGATGAGTTGGGGCGTCGGTTGTCGCCACGTGGCGCCGGTCGTCGATGAGTTGGGGCGTCGGTTGTCGCCACGTGGCGCCCAAAAATATATGGCTGTCCCCCGATGAGGAGAAGGCAGCTTTTAGAAAAAAAAAGGTGAAATATCAACATTGAACTGGCCACCCTGTGACGCCCAACCTCACTTCCAGCGCGACTTCCTGATCGGAATGGGGTGTGGGCCTGGAAGTGCGAAAAAGGGGTGTGCGAAGGATTTTTGGGAAAGTGGGGGTGGAGTCCCAGCCTGTGGCAGAGTTTTTCGGGGGCACGGGTGCAATTTGGCAGAGAGGGCGGACCGCTTCCAGTCATAAGGCAGATGGCATGGGCAGGTAGTTTAAGTCCGCTCGATCTGTTTGTTTTGGTGACGGCAATTTATCGAAAGGTCCATTCGGGGTGGGTGTGATCCTGATGAGTCGGGGCGTCGGTTGTCGCCACGTGGCGCCGGTCGTCGCGTGTTCGTGTTGGGCCCTTGGTTTCCCGGGGCTCTCTGGTTGCCGCGTCGTCGGCAATTTCCGCAGGGCGTGCGGGGCCAGTATGGGGCTATGGTGTTCCACGGGACCACCCTGAGTTGATGGTACGGGAGAGGAAGACAGAAGGGAGGGAAGTTAGTGGAGATAACGACAAAACCGGGGGAAGTAAAGTAATGGGTGTGGTCTGAAGTGGGGAAATAAGAGCACCGGGGATCGCTGGTTGTGGCACAGTGAAACTACCTAGGACACAGTCGATTCTCTGTTAGACAAGGGAACCTCTATCGGAGGCACTCTTCTATCCAAGGGGTGAAGTACTTCGGGTCCCACGACGAATCTGAGCTCCTGGAGCGTGTCATTATGTCATCGTAGGGCCGCGAAAATCCTAAGGGCGTGTCTTTGTCGGTTGCGATCACCGCATGTGAGTACGTGTAGGCCGTGTGAGTTGAATCGCACTTACACGTGTTCACACGGGATGATTGCTTCGTCGCCGACGCAGGATGGCCACATCCAATCAGGCAGTATCCCCTCAATCGTTAGCCGTTTCATGTGTAGGTGGTTGTGAATCGACGCGCGTGGACACGTATAAGTGCGCAGATCAGATTGCACTTACACGCATCCCTGCGAGGTTTATGGGCAAACAACTACCCGATCATCTAATCACTCCATAATTTCTAAGCATGCAAGGTGCAACAATCACAACAACTCAATCAAGGGATAGACAAGAACGGAAACAGTATTGATGACTACACAAAATTCCTACCCTACTCATGGGTGCATCCAAACGATAAGCAAAGACAAAGATCATTCGTAAAGAAAGCAAACGGACACGACATCCATTCATGCAGCATAACACACAACATCAGAGGTTGAAATAACAGAAACGAGTGTGGGCGAAAGAAAACCAAGAGAAGATTTCGAAAACAAAAACGGGCAAATCGCCCTGATCCGAAATCAAGATTTATATACACGAGCAGAGAGGAAGAAAAGACAAAAGAAACAGCAAATCCACGTCCATCAACCTCAGCTCCCTCTTTCTCTCTCTCTCTCTCTCTCTCTCTCTCTCTCTCTCTCTCTCTCTCTCTCTCTCTCTCTCTCTCCGATGCGGACAGTTCGTCGTCGCGCACCAACCCACGAAGTCGTCACCCCGCTTAGTCCTCCCGCACCTGTCAGGTTCGCCCGCGCCCACAGTCCGTCATAGCCCGCGTCAACCCCGCGTGTTTGGCACCAGCTCGTCGGGTCGCCCGACTCCCACTTCAACTCACCTCTTACTTCGCTCGTGAGTCGACCCTCACTGATCGCGGTACCCCGAGCTTCCAACAGCTGGTTAAGAGAGCTAACTACTCGCGCAGTCAGAATTTATAGAGTGCATGCATGCGCGAAGAACACGGAATTACAAGGACTTGGAAAGGAAGAGCAGGAGAGGGAACGCCTACGTTCTGCATGGCCCGACCGCGGCGTGGGGGACGTAGCCGCTCTCCACGCATCGATCTGATCATGCAGACCGCGGCTACCAAGACACAACAAAAGAAAGAGAAGAAGGGCGGGAAAGATTAAGCGCAAGAAGAAAGATACAGTTACAATGGCGCCCGCCAAAAATTACAGTTACACACCCGATTAAAGACGCCGACTAATCAGCGTTCCGTTGCAGCCGCAAATCCTAATTGCAACAAATTCCTAAATTCCTATCTAATACAGAAAAGGCAAAAGGCACAAATTCCAAAAGAAAATTCCGAAATTCCGAGAGCCATTGGGGTTCGACAAAATTCGAAAAAGGATTCAAAAAGAAAATTCAAAAAGAACTAAGCAAAATTCCCGCGTGATGTCCGCGCCCAAAAATCCAAAATCGAAACGAGAGAAGTGTCGTCAATAGTTATTAATCGCGCGCATGGCGGCGCACCGCACACACTGCCAATCAATCAATCGATCGTCCTGGGACCCACCCAGCCGAACCCAACCATCCGAAAAGAAGCGACACAAAAAGGCAAAGAAGCAAGGACACTGATGCAATTTCCTTCCAATCCCGATCTCCCGTAGTTGGCCCATTCTTCCCAGCTTAGGACCCCTCATTGCTATCGTGCAGGAAATCGTGCGGTGCAGAAATCGGTTTGTCACATTTTTGTGATGCCTAGGGGGTTCCAATATTAGCAAGCTCCTGCTTGCTTGTTGACACGTGTCGATCTCTCTAATCGATCGATACGTGGAGCTTTTCCTTTCGTGCCACTTACTATATGAATGAGTGTGGACGTCATCCAGTGTGGCCAACACAGCTCTAACTACTAATTCCTCAGGAAGGACCATTGACAATCCAGGGAGGGGATCACACGTGTCATCGCACTGGCAAGCGCACCAATCAACCGATCACCAGTGTCCAGTGGGGAGAGGGAAGGGAAGACGGTGGGGACATGGCGAGGGGGAGGGTTAATCGGGAGGGGGGGCAAGAAACTGTCCATCCTCGCCATCCTTTCCGAAAGGTCTTGATATCGAACAATCCGGTGGAAACGGGGGAAGCGATTACCACTATGGGGGAGGGCGAGATAGTGTGGATACAGGGTGGTGAAGGTGCCGAAGAGTGCCGTGCGAAAATGGTGGTAGTTCTCGCATTCGGGGATAGTCCCCGTAATCATGCAGTAAACTTCGATCATATTGTGGCCTCGCCACGCGACACTTAGGAGAAGGATATGGAGGTAGAAGTCGGGGAGGGCGCATCGGGTCGAGGGGTGGGGATGGATTGTGACAATAAGACGGGTGGCATAGAAGAAGCGGAAGGTGTCGAAGGGGAAGGGATTGCGGGGGAAGACAACTCGGGTAGTAGCCTGGCGGAGGGTGAGATGGTCAAGGGGATGGCGGGATAACGCCGGGGACGAAGCCCGATGCCCCGCATCAGTACGGGCTCGAACTGGTGGACGGTCGGGGGTGGAGGGGGAGGGGGATCGGGTTCGTTGCTGCCTTGTCGGTGCGGTCGAAGTCTCGGCAGCTGGGTCCCCATCCTCGGGCTTAGGCGGCTCTGGATCTCGGGCCGGGTCGTCGGCGATTTGCTGATTGGCTCCGCCGGTGAACTCCAACTGTCATTTTCCGGCCGCGATCTCTTCTCTCTTGCGTGCCGCCTCGGGGTCTTCTGCCTGTGCGCCCGCTTGCTCTCCTTCCTCCGCCGAGATCTCCCACTCCGATTCCTCCAACTCTAGCTCCTCCTCCTCGTCGTCTTGTTCTTCTTCTTCCTCTTCCTCACTTTGCTCCCCTTCGCTGTGTTCGCTGTAACTCCCCTCTTCGAGAGTTTCTTCCTCGTCGTCCTGCTCCTCTTCTTCTTCCTCTTCCTCCGCTATTGCCTCGTCTTCGGTGGTCGTTCGATCTCGGAAGTAGGCGGGATCGATGATCTCTCGCGGGCTCAGATAATCCAGCTGTGATGGTGGATTGTGGTCGTTTCCTGGCTCTTCCAGACATGCTGACCACTGAAGATATGGCGTCAAGGTCCGCGTGAGAACGTGCGGGACCGGGCTCTCGTCGCTTTGCGAGACGATCTCCAAGGGGAGATCGTCAGCCAGCTGCGCGAGCGGGACCGTAAGCTCTAGGGCGATAGGTTGGCGATGACTTGGCCACACCGATCTGAACAGGAGTCTGAGAAGATCATCCTCCACGTTCGTTCTCCAGGCTTGGATAATCAGCCACTCCAAGTACTCGCTCCACTCGCGATGGTCTTCGTCCCTTGTCCACGTGATTCGTACCTCGACCAGGCACACCGAAAGCTCGACGAAGTGCTCGTGCCAAAGTCTCCACTGCCCAGGATCGAGAAGGGGGACTGCGAGCGGCTCCAAGCAAAAAGAGAGACGAGGGTGGAGACTAGATTGCCAGAGGGTGGGAAAGAGAGATGGGAGGGCAAAAGTGGAGAGTTGGGAGTGGTTCATCGGGGAGGCTTGAAGGGTTCTGGCAGCACCACAGCTGGTTCGTGCTGAAATGCTCGGATCCCTCCGAGCTCGACGCCGTTTGTGGGGAAAAGATTCTCCCCGGGGCGCGTAAGAGAGTGGTTCCACTCCATGGCCAGTTGCTGTGCCCACTTCCTCAGTGACGTCCGGATGGCTGTATGCCGGAGCGCATTGACCGTGATGATGTCGCCGCTGAAACCGATGACCGTGGACATGTGGCTAATCCCCGGAGCTGATCGCCGATGGACAGCCACTGCTTCTGCCAGTACCACCGCCTGAGGACTGCCCGCGAATCGGAACTCAGACACTGCATACACTCCCGAGGTGCAAAAGAACTGCGCCAGTCGTAGAAGATCCATGTTGAGTCGTGGATCGCACACCTGTCGAATCGCCGAGATGTAACCCCGTGGCGTTAAGAGATGGTCGCCTAGGGCTCGCTCCGTGAGAAAGCTCATGGCGATGGTGGCGGGGACGGAGGCTGGGAAGAGGCAGAAGATGCAGGGGAGGAAGAAGGTGATGGAGAATCGTTGTCTTCTTCTGTGGCGAAGGAGGAGGATGAAGGTGCAGGCGACGGGGAGGAAGGGAGGGGACGCAGGTAGGACACGTGGCGAACGATCGGTCTCGCCGATCGGCTTCCGGAGACTTCAGGTGCGAGCCGCACGGTGTTCACTCCGTTTGGTCCAAGCTCGATCACGCGGAATCGCCCGAAGAATCGTGGCGCTAGCTTACCCTAACGAGCACATTTCCTCACCTGCACGATGTCCTCTAATTTGTACTGGGGCCGTGGACCCGCGTTCCCGTTCCGGGCCTCGTAGCTCCGGACCTGTCAGCTGTGGGCCAACTCGGTCATTTTCTGGCGCTTTCGGGCTAGCCTGGGGAGGGACCATTCCATTAGCTCTAAATGCCGCCTAGCCTTGTCCCGAACCGTGGCCCTTGTGAACCGTCGGTTCAGCGTCGATTCATCTGGGAGGCTCGTTATCGAAATGCAAGCGACGCTATTGGTCCTTAATTGAAAGGGGCTTAAGGCCGTTGATTCGTGGGGTGTCCCTCGGTGGACCGCCAGGATGTGATCGACAATATCGGGCCAGGGGCTCGGATCCCGAGCTGCGATGTTTCGTCGTAGCGCTGTCTTTATCACCCTATTGGCGTTTTCTACCTGCCCGTTGGATTGCGACATGTGGGGCGCGGTATTCCGCACTGCGACACCGTGTATGACCAGGTTCCTCAACACTTCCCCTCTGAATTCCGCCCCATTATCGGTCAGGATCTCTTCTGTGTCCTGGTGCATCCCGAGAAAACGGTTAACATACCACGCGATTTCGGCCGCTTGCCACGTGCGACACGGGTAGGCCTCAATCCATTTCGAAAAATGGTCGACAAATACCAACAGGACCGAATATTCACAGCTATTAGGACCAGGAGGTACCACGATATCGGTAGTACCCATGCTTACCCTTTGGAAAGGCCATTCAACTATCGTTGGCACTATCGATCTGGGTGGCTGGATCGACGCCTTGTCAGTTCACGACGATGAATTTCACATCGTCACGAATATTGGACCAATACCACTCATTTTTATCGATTGCCGATTCTGTAATCCGTACGGCAAAATGGGCAGCCGTTTCTTCGTGTGCCGTCTTTACCCAATCATACCTCATGAACGGGTGCGGAACTACCATCCAAATTTCACTACCATCCGTTTCCCGTTTCTCCAATCGTCCCTCATTCCAGCGGTAATCCCGCGCCCTTTCATTGACCCTTCTCCGATCTTCCTTAGTGAAGTCCTGGAGGGGGTTACCTACTAGAGTAGCAATCAAAGCGATATCCGTCTATACCTCGGCCCTTCTAAACTTCCGGGTCCTTTTCAACCCTTCTGACGTGCATCCAAAAAACGAGCCTCGGTCAGGATCTTGTCAACCCGACACAAGGGGCACAGCCACGACTTACCGTCATTTCTGTATTGGATGCATGAGCCATGGGTTCGTGCGACGCACTGTCGACAATCTACCCAATCAATATAGCCTTCCCTGTTAGGACGCATGGAGACCGAATATACGCGAGAGATCGCTTCGCAAAAATAACAAAATTTGTCAGGCAGGGAAATAAGAGATAAGGAGGAGAGGGGAGAAAGAGGGATTACAGGATTACCTCCGTTACCCATTGCCACCGGTCTGCTTCTTGCCACGTGGGAGAACTGCCACTTGTCTGTACTTAGGCCCGTTCGCTGGTTCTGACTCCTTCCAAGGAGTGATTTCCTCGCCCTTAGGTACTTTAGCGGGTCGATGCAGACGTGTCAGTCCGTCCGCGTTGCCGTGTCTCTCTGTCTTCCGATGGATGATGTCGAAGTCATATTCCGCGCACCGCCCAACGTCCAATCATGCTCGTGTAATTAATGAGCCTCTTCAAAGCAAGCAGGGGCTCATGATCCGTCACGAGGTGGAACTTCTGTCCGTAAAGGTACGGATGGAAGTGCTGGATTCCCTTGACTACTGCATAGCATTCGCCTTGGGGTGCTGAGTCATTCCTCCGTTCGTCTGGCACTGTTCGTGACGCGTACTCAATTATGTGTTCGCGACCATCGTTCCCCTTCTGCGCTAGGATGGCGGAGATTGCTTCGGGTTGCAAGTCCGTTATAAAAATAAATTGCTTGGTAGGGTCCGGCCGGATCAAAATTGGTGTTGTGGACAGGGCCTCCTTGAGTACGTCAAAGGCTTGCTCGCACTCAGAGTCCCACTGTAGAGGATGGTCCTTCCGGAGCAGGTTCGTGAGAGGCCGAGCAATCGCCGCAAAACCCTGGATAAAACGGCGGTAGTACGATGCTAGGCCTAAGAAGGCTCGAACCTGCGTCAGCGACGTGAGAACTGGGGCTTCTTTTACGACCACAACTTTCCTTGAGTCCGGTCGCAGCCCTCCACGTGTCACTACGTACCCCAAGAACGAAATCTCCGAGAGGAAAAATTCGCTCTTCTTGAGTGCAATCTTGAATCCAGCGTCTCTCAGAGCGCATATTGTCCACTCAATGTGTTGTGCATGGTCGTGATAGGTCTCCGAATAAACCAAGATGTCGTCCATGTACACGATGACGCATAAGTTAATCATCCCCTACGTTAATCGCGTCTTGTTGACGAAGTTCTGGAACGTCACGTTCATGGCCCGCTGAAACGTGGCAGGCGCGTTGCAAATTCCCATTGGACATCGAACCCACTGCCACGTGCCTTCGAACAACACGAATGTCGTCTTTGGCCGATCTTCCTCCTTAACCAGGATGTGATGGAAGCCATGCCGAATATCAAACTTACTGAAATAATTAGCACATCCAATCGCATCCAGCAATCATCAATCCAGGGGAGGGGATACACATCTTTAATCGTGATCTCCTTCAGTTTGCGATAATCGATGCATATACGGATTGATCCGTACTTCTTCGGTACTAATACTACTGGGAACGACCATGGTCCCATGGCAAGTTCGATCCAACCGCTTGCTTCGAACTCCCGAATCCGTTCGAGAGTCTTTTTCCGTTCTACCAGGGAGTACCGGTAGGGCTTGCAGTGAATTGGGGAATGATTCCCCGTTTGAATTTCGTGTTGTATGACCAACGACAAACCGATGTCAGTGTCCATTACGCTAATCGCTCCCTGATATTCCGTCAGAATGTCCGCAATCAAACGATGAATCTCATCAGGTACACGCTACGGAACGTGCAATTCATAAGACTGATCCCAGATCCGTACGTCGATCTGCTTCGTGCGCGCTTGTTTCGCCGCCTCGGGTGGTGGTGCTGAGATAAACGAATGATCCGATCGCCAGGAGAATACCGTGACCATCATCTGGGCGTCTTCCTCCCGGATGGCCACGTGTCCTTCCGGGGTGATTCCATCGCAGATATCTTGCCACGGTACAGGTTTAGTCGCGATCTTAATTCCGAGCTCATCTGTTTCTGCCTCGAGACGCAAAGGGGGTTCCAAAGAACTGGCCTCCGCCCCCAGGCGTAGCAATCGTACTTCTTTTGTGGGTGATAGCAGGGATCATGGTAGACCCATGATGTCATTAAAAGATCTCTTGTCATTGTATCGTGCAAGAAGAGGGGCCGTTCCTTCGTACAGGGTCCGAGGGGGTTCCAAGGAATCGACCATCCTCGAGATCCGTACGAGGGGTTCACCCAAAATCATGGCTTGGGTCCTTTGTACATTCCGACTAGTTAGATGCATCGTTCTTGCGATCGTCCTGGGCGGCGGGTAATAAATGCGCTGTCGTGCTAGTTTCAGAATTTACGGATCATTTTCATTACTGCTATCCGCATCCTTCGACGATGGCTCATTGCCTGCGGAGTTTTCCCAGGTGATCATACGAAGAGTTTCCGCTATCATCAGAGAAACTCGCGGGACTGCGTTGATGGTAGTACGAAGAGTCAGCCTCATAGGTACAACATAAGGCTTTCCTCCCGTATTTCGGAGGATAATCAACCGTCGCTCAAAGTTCAGGTTTGCTCGTAACACCACAAGAGCGGGAAGGCCGAAAAGGACATCGTAGGTGTTTACGTCTAGTACCACGACATCTCCCAACGCGTGCACCTTTCCTAATCGAAAAGCGACGTTGGTCATTCGTCCCACTGTTTTGATCTTCTCTTCGTCTGCCGAAACAAGCTGCTCCTTTTCCGTAAGCATGATTAAATCATTTCTCCTACCCGCCCTCTCGACTACCCGTAACAAAATAGCCAAAACGGCAGCTCCCGAATCGATAATTGCATTGTACGGAATTCCCCATATCTCAATATCACATTCCACAAATTTCCAAGGGATGGGTTTAATTCGTAGGAAATGATCGTCTTTCTGGATTAATCCGACCCGTATCGGATCCGGAGTGCCAGCTGTATTTGCGTCTGGCGTGTTTTTTTTTTGCTTTCCCGTTCGTTGTTCGGGTGAGGGCGAATCGCTTTCGATTCGCCTTGCAGTGTTGTAGCATTCGCTCACTAGCTTGTTCAGAGATCGAGAGCAAATGACCGACTGGAAGTGGAATCCGATGGTCCAAGGCTCGAATGATGTTCAACACATCAATTTCCCCAGTGACGAAGGTGAGTCCTTCCGACTCCATTTTTCCTGGAGAAGGTCGCTATTCCGCCACTTCTTTCTGTTCCGGCGCGGGTCTGATCGTTCTGATGATTCCAAACCCTGGGTAACCAAGCGATACATACTGGTCTAACGGGATAAGCTCAACAACTTCTTCCAAGGTAGCTAGCGCACTACCTCCGCCCTCCATTTCTTCCATCAGGGTTCCTACCCGTCCCGACCCGTTAGCGATGGGGGCCGCTGCCATTGGGGCGACCCCGACCCGTTGTTGCGAGGGCCGGTGGGGGCAATCACAAGCTAGATGCCCTGGTTGATGGCATGCATAACAGACGTTTAGATTGCTTGTGGCCCCTCCGAGAGCAGGTGTCGGGGCTAGCCCTCGTTGGATTGGGGCGGCACGTACTGCGATAGGCCGCATATTTCTCATCATAGCCTCTAACCAAGCGTTATGCTCTTGCTGTTCTTTTTTGCTTTCTTGAATTAGGCAAATTAGTGTTTTGGTCAGTTCAAAAATAGCAGTGGACTCATTTGACCTCACAGGGTTCTCAATCGGTGGTGGGCGTGCCGTCATTACCGGTGTTGGCATCACAGGAATAGGGACACTTGTGATCACACTCGGGGCCGGTCGTTTAGGGGCTATTTGTTCCAGATAGGTGACTGGGCTAGACACAAATCCCATGTTCTCGAACTTGTTTCGCAACGCGGCCAGCTCAGCTTTTGCCCTCGCAAGTTCGGACGAGTCTCCTTCCTTAGGATAGTCTTCTCCTTCTAGAAAACTCGCCGCGAACTTTCGTTCCATCTCCTCTGCAACGACCATAATCTGTTGCAGAGTGTGATTGATGGGGGATAACTATTTTCGCAACTTCGCCCTTATCGTTCGGCTGTGAAGTCCATCGATAAACAAATCTCTCCCGACTTGCTCGCCCCGCTCAGTTTTCACAAAAATGCGGTAGAATCGGTTTCGATATTCCGCGATAGATTCGAGAGGTTTTTGCACCCGGTCTTTAATCATGAAGAGTGCTTGCTCCAGATGGACATAGTCAAATCGGTTCATAAAATCTCGCTCGAAAATCGGAAGATCCACCAATACATAGGTACTAAACCAATGATGAGCGTCTCCTCCTAATCGGGCGGGAATATTTACCTGAGCTTCGTTATCATCATACTGCTGTGCCCGGAGCGTGGCCAACCATACTCCTTAGAGATGATGTGCAGGGTCAAACATATAGAGATCGAGTGGCATCATGGGAGCCCGTGCTCGTGGGGCGGGTTCATTAGGATTTTCTTGTTGATTCTGCTGCGGATTCGGGTTCTGTGGATTAGCGTTCATGTTGGCTGACCGTCGATTAGCCGATCTACTTCGGGTGATGACGGGGTCGCGTCTATGCGGGTTCCGGGGTCGAGGTCGCCCTCGGTTAGCCAGATCGCTGAATTAGCGTGCTGTTAGTCCTATAACCCATCCACGTGTCGGGCTCCGATACCAACCTCACTCCCAACGCGACTTCCTGATCGGAGTGGGGTGTGGGCCTCGAAGTGCGAAAAAAGGGTGTGCCAAGGATTTTTAGGAAAGTGGGGGTGGAGTCCCAGGTCAGAACTGAGATCTCCTGTGGCAGAGTTTTTCGGGGGCATGGCTGCAATTTGGCAGAGAGGGCGGACCACTTTTGGTCATAAGGCAAATGACATGCGCAGGTTGTTTAAGGTCGCTCGATCCGTCTATTTTGGTGACGGTAATTCATAGAAAGGTCCATTCGGGGTGGGTGTGATCCTGATGAGTCGGGGCGTCGGTTGTCGACACGTGGCGCCGGTCGTCGCGTGTTCGGGTTGGGCCCTTGGTTTCCTGGGGCTCTTTGGTTGCCGCATCGTCGACAATTTCCGCAGGGCGTGCGGGGCCAGTATGGGGCTATGGTGTTCCACGGGACGACCCTGAGTTGATGGTACGGGAGAAGAAGACCGAAGGGAGGGAAGTTAGTGGAGATAACGACAAAAACGGGGGAAATAAAGTAGTGGGTGTGGTCTGAAGTGAGGAAATCAGAGCACCGAGGATCGCTGGTTGTGGCACAGTGAAACTCCCTAGGACACAGTCGATTCTCTGTTAGATAGGGGAACCTCTGTCGGAGGCACTCTTCTATCCAAGGGGTGAAGTACTCCGGGTCCCACGACGAATCTGAGCTTCCGGAGCGTGTCATTATGTCATCGTAGGGCCGCGAAAATCCTAAGGGCGTGTCTTTGTCGGTTGCGATCACCGCATGTGAGTACGTGTAGGCCGTGTGAGTTGAATCGCACTTACACGTGTTCACACGGGATGATTGCTTCGTCGCCGACGCAGGATGGCCACATCCAATCAGGCAGTATCCCCTCAATCGTTAGCCGTTTCATGTGTAGGTGGTTGTGAATCGACGCGCGTGGACACGTGTAAGTGCGCAGATCAGATTGCACTTACACGCATCCCTGCGAGGTTTATGGGCAAACAGCTACCCGATCATCTAATCACTCCATAATTTTTGAGCATGCAAGGTGCAACAATCATAACAGCTCAATCAAGGGATATACAAGAACGGAAACAATATTGATGATTACGCAAAATTCCTACCCTACTCATGGGTGCATCCAGGCGATAAGCAAAGGCAAAGATCAGTCGTAAGGAAATCAAACGGACACGACATCCATTCATGCAGCATAACACACACCATCAGAGGTTGAAATCGCAGAAACGAGTGTGGGCGAAAGAAAACCAAGCCAAGATTCCGAAAACAAAAACGGGCAAATCGCCCTGATCCGAAATCAAAATTTATATACATGAGCAGAGAGGGAGAAAAGACAAAAGAAACAGCAAATCTGTGTCCATCAACCTCAGCAGCTCAGCTCCCTCTTTCTCTCTCTCTCTCTCTCTCTCTCTCTCCGATGCGGACAGTTCGTCGTTGCACACCAACCCACAAAGTCGTCACCCCGCTTAGTCCTCCCGCACCTGTCAGGTTCACCCGCACCCACAGTCCGTCGTGGCCCGCGTCAGCCCCACGCGTTTGGCACCAGCTCGTTGGGTCGCCCAACTCCCACTTCAACTCACCTCTTACTTCGCTCGTGAGCCGACCCTCACTGATCGCGCTACCCCGAGCTTCCAACAGCTGGTTAAGAGAGCTAACTAATCACGCAGCCGAAATTTATAGCGTGCATGCATGAGCGAAGAACACGGAACTACAAGGACTTGGAAAGGAAGATCAGGAGAGGGAACGCCTACGTTCTGCATGGCCCGACCAAGGCGTGGGGGACGTAGCCGCTCTCCACGCATCGATCCGATCATGCAGACCGCGGCTACCAAGACACAGCAAAAGAAAGAGAAGAAGGGCGGGAAACACGAAGCACAAGAAGAAAGATACAGTTAGAATGGCGCCCGCCCAAAAAATTACAGTTACACACCCGTTTAAAGGCGCCGACTAATCAGCGTTCTGTTGCAGCCGCATGAAGAAGCGCGTAAGCAAAAAGCGCCGCGCGGCAAAAGAGAA
This sequence comes from Chara braunii, assembly GCA_003427395.1. Lineage (NCBI taxonomy): Eukaryota > Viridiplantae > Streptophyta > Charophyceae > Charales > Characeae > Chara > Chara braunii. Next base: position 1,286,356 of record BFEA01000145.1, on the reverse strand, counting down.
TCGTAATTGCAACAAATTCCTAAATTCCTATCTAATACAGAAAAGGTGAAAGGCACAAATTCCGAAAGAAAAGTCCGAATTTCCGAGAGCCATTGGGGCTCGACAAAATTCGAAAAAGAATTCAAAAAGAACTAAGCAAAATTCCCGCGCGATATCCGCGCCCAAAAATCCAAAATCGAAACGAGAGAAGCGTCGACAACAGTTATTAATCGTGCGCACGGCGGCGCGCCGCAGACACAGCCAATCAATCAATCGATCGTCCCGGGACCCACCCGGCCCTGAACCCAACCATCCGAAAAGAAGCGACACAAAAAGGCGAAGAAGCAAGGACACTGATGCAATTTCCTTCCAATCCCGATCTCCCGTAGTTGGCCCATCCTTCCCAGCTTAGGACCCCTCATTGCTATCGCGCAGGAAATCGTGCGGTGCAGTAATCGGTTCGTCACAACCCCAGGTCGGTTTTATTCTTTTCCTCCGGTCGTATCTGGGTTTGAACCTGTCCAGTTGATGTAGCTCAGTGGTTAGAGCACCGGTTGGAAATGCGCATTGTGGTATAAGGTTGCGGTTTCAAAACACCGTAGCCTTGTGCATGGACACCGGCAGGGCGCTAGATTGACGCACGGCTGGACCAAGCCCCTTAAACCCCTCGGGCTGACGCATAGTACTCTTACAGACACTGCCTGCGCACCACCCAAGGTTAGTCCACGGTGTTGTATGTTGGTTGTGGGTTTCACAGGGTTTGCTTGGGGTGTTGGTCTCGGGTGTTCTGATGTTCTCCCCAGTCTGACATATCACACGATCATTCCATTTGCGGTAGTTGCTCATACGGTAGAGTCCTGGATTACATGTTACAAGGTCACGGGTTCAAGCTTGGTTCGGTTCTTGGGGGGGGTCCTTGGCCAGCTGGCCCGTTCTCTCCTCGATACATGATTCACAGAATACACATAGCTTTCGGGCATACACACATAGCTTGCAAATTATATATATAGCTTTCGGGTCTAGTGCCTGCAGTAGGTTCAGGTAGGTTGGATAGGGTGCCATTGGCTGCAGTTCCTACTGACATTCGGATAGAACTGTCTGGTAGCTATATATATATGGGGCCTGTAGTTCATTGTCCGGGCCTGGCGTCCGAAGTTCCTGTTCGACAAGGTTCGTCCGATTCCGCTTCCACCAGGGCTGGGCAACCTATCAGCCCTCAGCTGGTGCCTATCACCGCTGTTCGGTCCATGTTGCCTGCCCGTTGGTAGGGCAATGGTCCTGAGTGCTGGTCACACTGAGGTAGAATAGTGGGATAGGAGGTGCACTAGGAGTATTGACGTGAGGATGGGATGGGAGGTGGTCTCATATTCCAGGACACCCACGGCTCACAGTTCCAGGTGATCACTGTGCACACACTGACTGGCCTCTACAACACCCTGGACTTTTGAATTAAAAATAAATAAATAAATAAATCTGGGTTTGAACCTGGGTCTGTATTCCAGCAGCCCATCGGGTGTACTACCTGAGCTAGGCCAGTTGGTTGGGTTATGTCTTTCTCGCCAGCTGTTCAGCAGCATTGCGAGTGAAGTACCCGTCCACGAGAAGGTGCAGCAGGTAGCCCCCAGGCCGTTTCATGGATGTACAGGCCTGCCTGCACCCAGTTAAATTCATTTAATTTATAATGAGAAAAATTCAGAGAAAACTGTCGGAGGTCAGCGTAGCTGGGAGGAGTACTTGTGGGTATAAGACTATAAGTAGATTGTGTGCCCAAGGGAAAAAAAAAAAAAGGAGCAGATTGTGTCCTTGTGGCAGGGATATAGATGTTGTCAGCACTCCCAGGGGCACGGTCCCACTAGAACGGAGGATAGGATTTAATGCCTGAATCTGGACAGGTTTGTGGAGACGTGCAGAACAGTGCAGTTGGTCTGATTTTCTGCATCTCAGCATAATTACAGATCCACATTCGGGCACTTCGGCCTTGACCCCACGGGAAAGTGTCGAGAGTTTCGGGTTTCCGTGGACGAGTGTTTGGAAGAGTTTGCCTGCGGAATGACGGGACCCAGACTGGCTGGAAAAGCCAGTTTCCATGAGCATGGAAAGGCTGGAAACTGGAGATGGACCGGATGGTGGTCGCTGATGTCCGGCCTTGCACCTGTTTCTGTTGTCCCCCCGATTGGGCGGCAACAGCATGTCCGTCGCCCTGTCCAGTGGACCAGGGAACGGCTTCGGGCGGAGAACGGATGGGCCGGTGGTGGGTTGGCGAGGAGTTGCCAACCATGGACAAGCCCCCCCGCCCCCCCTCCCCCCTCTCTGGAAAGGGCACAAAATACGGCGGAAACTTCTCCACAGCCACTTTTCCGACCGGAAACCGATGTGAAAACGAAAAATGTGGCTTTTGTTTTCCAGGTACAGTTTTCCAGGCTGTGGGGTCCCGGAAAACCTCACAGCCGTCCCGAAATCGGCTTTCTGGAGGGCCTGCGTTGTCCGATGGAGTCAGAGATGAGCTTTTCCACGCCTGCTTTTCCACGGGTTTTCCCTGTGGGGTCCAGGCCTCAATCCAATCTTCTATTCTAGAAGGACCTCGCCCCAGCAGCACCGTGGGGGGAATGTACTGGCCTCAATCGTGCACCGGGCTCCTCTGATGGTTGGTGGGAGCTGTTGGCAACGGGCCCACCACCTTTATTGCGGTTTCTTCTTCTTCTTCTTCTTCTGTTTTTTTTTTTTTTTTTTTTCTTTTCCAATGACATCAGGGCAGATTGCAATCCGAAGAGGGTGGTAAGAGAAACAACTTTCTGACATTGAACCCCATCCACAGTTGTTCTAATCATGTTTGCATTTGTCCTTCGGGAAATCCGTTAAAATTGGAACGATATGGAGAAGATTAGCATGGCCCGTGCGCAAGGATGGTACGCATGAATCATGTTTGCATTCCTGTTCGAGGAGGCTACGCAAACTTTAAGGAGCGTCAGAGCTCAAAGTCTTTCACTTTTTTTCTTTTTTTCTTTTTTTTTTTCTGAATCCAATGATGCTCAGGCGGGCGTGCCCTCGGCAGAAGCCTTGGGCGCCACGTGCGTTGAAGGTATCGATGGCTCACGGATTTCTGCAATTCACATTCAGTATCCCATTTCGCTGCACTCTTCATCGTTGCGAGGGCCAAGACATTCGTTTGCCGAGAGTTCAAGTCTTTCACTTTTTGTCCATTCAACCGCCAGTTCACCAGAAGAAGAAAAATTATATAAAAGGATATTAAAATCTATAAAACAAAAACTATGTTATGCAGAAAAATAAACTGAACAACGTTTTTTCTCAGGGTCACATCGAAATTCTTTACCAAATTTATTATTATTATTATTATTATTATTATTATTATTATTATTATTATTATTATTATTATTATTTATTTTTTCCCCCCTTCTGAACCGTGCTCTTCTATTGGTGGGGAGCAGCACCTGCTGGAAAAGGGTCCAGCGTCCCAGAACATTGTATCCATTGAGGAACATCTGAAAGCTAGATATGATCTTTGGCTACCGGCATTGACTACCCCAAGTGGACCTGGAGGTTTTTTTTTTTTTTTTTTTTTTTTAATTTGCTTTTAAGTGCGCAGCTTTGGAAGTTTCTGCCTCTTCAATCTCCAAGGAGATGCCCAATCCATCATTCATTGCACTAGCAGCTTCCTTCCTACCTCTATAGTATGAGAGTACCTTCTATCTGTCAGCATTCAGTACCCTGGAAACCAGGAGCATGGTGCCACTAGCAACGGGATAGGATAGTAACCAGTTTGTGGGGCAGTTGAGTGACCCACATCCTGCCGTGCAGTACTCGTGATCCCACGGTTGGTATTTTACATGTATAACCCGAAAGAGTAAGGAGATCTTTGTTCCCCTCTTCCTCTCCTTAACACTGGGCATGCCCGTGCAAAGAAAACTTCCCACCAGAATCTTTTCCGTCGGTAGGGGGTGTGGCCAACCCCAAAAGAGGGTGGGGTCGGCCATAGGCCCACTGGATAGAAGATTTTCAGTATTTTACTTTCTGTTGTGCAATTATGTCATTGGGTGGAGCCCTCCTTCAATCACGGAGTATATGGAGGGTGTCAGGATCACTGCTGAGAGAAGTCGAGTTTATTCCAGAAAATGTGGCGGTTACTTWTTTCACTGTTGTTGCAACCACCACCATCAGATCATTTGTGATCTGATGGCTGGGAAGCACTCTGCTGTGATTTCTGGTGGCAGGACCCTGTTTCTTTTTTTTTCTTTTGCCTTTCTCCTGTTTTCTGAGCCCAGAAATTCGTAATGAACCTGTCAGCCCCCTGCCACTCAGTGTCACACTGGATAGGCCACACTCCTATCCAACTGCTAATGGGACCATGCTCCAGGGGCGAGGTCCCATTAGCATTCGCATAGGAGTGTGGTCGATCCAGTGTGACACTGAGTGGCAGCGGGGTGACAGGCAAGAACAAGAAAAAGAAACAGAGACCTCCCACCTGAAATCACGGCAGAGAGCTTCCCAGCCATCAGATCACAAATGATCTGATGGTCGTGGTTTCAACAACAGTGAACGAAGTAACCGTCACATTCTCTGGAATAAACTTGACTTCTGTCAGCACTGATCCTGACACCCTCCATATACTCCGTGATTGAAGGAGGGCTCCACCCAATGAGATAATTTCACAACAGCAAGTAAAATACTGAAAATCTTCTATTCAGTGGGCCTAAGGCCAACCCCACCCTCCTTTGGGGTTGGCCACACCCCCAACCGATTGAAAAGATTCTGGTGGGAAGCTTTCTTTGCACTGGCATGCCCAGTGTTAAGGAGAGGAGGAGGGGAACGGAGATCTCCTTACTTTTTCGGGTAATACGTGAAAAATACTGACTGTGGGATCACGAGTACTGCACAGCAGGATTTGGGTCACTCAACTGTCCCACAAACTCGTTTCTATCCTATCCCGTTGCTAGTGGGACCTCGCCCCAGGGGATTGACTGCGCAGATGGTAAAGGACATATATATATATATCTGTTTGTGACGATATATATATATATATATATAGAAACTCCGACGAAACAGTTTGTCACAGCCCCTCGTTTGTTGTACCTTTCTCCCTCTCTGCCTACGGTTTACCGGGCAGTTCTATTTGACGATATATATATATATCGTCACAAACAGAACTGCCCGGTAAATCGTAGGCAGAGAGAGAGAAGAGGACAACAAACGAGGGGCTGTGACAAACTGTTTCGTCGGATCAGGAGGCTGAACCCTCGACAGTTTGTGGAATCCCCTCACTGATTACACTGTGAATGATAATCTACCTTAACCAAAACCAAAGTAGACTATCACTATATATATATACTAGCTAAGCGCCCGCGGTGCGGGCGGTGCGGGCAATGCCCGCAAAAAAAAAA
>BFEA01000145.1:1250269-1260431 GCA_003427395.1 Chara braunii | reverse complement strand
AACATCCACGAAACAAAGAAAGGTCTGTCACAGCCAAAAAATACACTCCAGACACGCCGCTCGCACTAGAGGCACAGCATGGCCGCCTAGTAACGACCCCGACCACTGCCGCTCGGCCTGACCGGAAAAAACCGTAGCAAGAAGCTAGCGAAGTCGTAGTATATATTGTCACAAACAGAACTGCCCGGTAAACCGTAGGCAGAGAGAGAGAAGAGGACAACAAACGAGGGGCTGTGACTATATATATATATATATATATATATATGTAATGACCCGCCAAAAACACAGACTGAGAACACTGCTGATTTCTAGGATTTGCCACTGGAATGAATGCCTTGCTGTGATTCCCGCATTCTGCTGTGGTTCCCAAGTCTGTGTGTGTGTGTGACCCGCAAGGGTACTTGTTGGTTGCAAGGCCCCGCAGAGCCGGTACTTACCTGTGGCCGTGACTTTGAGGGTTGCAGCGGGGGAAAACACTCGAGTAGCGGGGGGTAGGCCCGCGACACTTAGGGCAGAGGGGAAAAACACTCAAGTAGCAGGTAGGCCGGTACCACTGAAGTAGTTGTAGAAGTGTCAGGTACCGGAGGCCGAGCAGAAGAAGACAAAAAGTTGGCTGGGGTTCTATAGAGTGGGGGGGGGGAGGGGCGGGGAAGGGCGGATGAGAAAAATAGGGGGCGAAAAGCGCCCACTCGGGAGAAGCCAGTATGAAACGGTACTTGAAAAGTAGAAACAGGGACGTGAGAAGGAAATAGGAGGACGGCCCCTGCTGGAATAGACTGGCACGGTGAGGTGGCAGATCTTGCGACGAGATTTCGTTTTTTTTTTTTTTTTTTTTTTTTTTCGATATCTGCTTTTCTTTCCTTGAGGCTCCGCCGCGTTTTTCCCAACGGTAACTCGTAGGGAAGCAGCGGGTTTCTTGAAAGCGGACGAAGTATGAGCAGATATATTGGAATATTGGGAGTAGTTGCTCCTCTTGGCCTGAGCAGCAGGACAGAAGGGTCGAGCGCCGGTGGTGGTTTCATCGGCGATGTTCAGGGATTCTTTGTTGTGAGAAGTTAAGTCCATGAGTTCCTGATTGGTGTATTTGAATTGCATTGGAGCCAGTAGATCAACCTTGCAGTGCAGCCTGGGCACGATCAAGTGGTGCCATCAGTGTTACGACTGATGTGCGTTTCATTTTCATTTTCATTTTCATTTTCATCTGTATTTGGTTATCTTCTTTGGATTATATTCTCGTCACCTAGATCGTCCACGGTAAGTGCCAAGTCTCCTTCCGGTTATGGACGTATCCCTCTCCTTTCTTCACGTACTTCGTGACGACATACGAACCTATCATGCGAGATGCTCTTCACTGGTAACGAAGGGAAGTCCGTGGGAACTGTAAGCTGGGGGGAGGTATTCGGGCTGGGACTGACCGATTCTAGCACGAAGCATGAATAGGAGGGGAAGGAAGCGCTGTGAATTTAGGGATTTCTGCCGCTCAGCGTGGCACACGCGGTGAGAGACGTGATTTAAGTGAAGGAGGCGCTAAGGCCGAACGGGGGTGTATAGCAGTCTGCAACGGGGGAAAGGAGGACTCACCTCCGCGATATGCGGAAGGATGCATGATTCTACATCCGTGTGGGAAGTATTGATGAGCGGGTCGTAGTAGCTTGACGAAGGAGCAGTAACAGCAGGAGAAGGGGTTAAGCTGAAAGGGCCGTCTCTGATGGCAAATTGAGGAGGGGGCATCTGTGAGGGTAGTGTGTATTTAAGTATCTGTGACACAGGGGATGATGCGGTAAAAAAGTTGGGGTTCTGTATCGGCGAGTCAATACTTGGACTGTATAGGCTGTGAAGTGCGGACTCTTCAAGCACAACGACGTCATACCAGGCTCCGAAGTAGGTGGTTGGGGCATGGAATGATGGAAGTATCTACGACCAAGCGTGGTGCTGAGTAAAAAGAAGCACGACTGATGCGCCGAATTCCACGTACTAACGAATGTGGGGATTACTTGTTTTGTGGTTGTGATTATTGAGTACTAATAATTGTGTGCAGGAAGCTGATTCAGGTGCTTATAATCTAGTAACGAATTTGATCCGTGACTAGCGTTCCATGCGAGCGCAAGGGACAGGGCGTGGGAGGGGAAGGTGGTCCAACTGTGGGAGGTATTGGATGAAGAATACTACTCTACCACCCCCGCAAGGACAGCAAACTCCGCCTACGTACCAGCAACCTCTACCTGCTTACTTGCAGCCGATGGGGGGAATTTACCATCCATCACCGTTGGCACCGTATGGGTTTACCCCGATTCAGCAGCAATTCGCACCAGTAATTCATCAAGTACCGACATTCTACCCAGGACAGGCATCGACTTCTGCTAATGGGCAGTATAATCAAGGGTTTGGACGTGGAATCGGGGGGAACTACCAACCGAGAGCTTTCTTTACAAGGGAGCATGCAGACTTTATTGACAAGCTGAAAATCAAGGATGCCATTGAGGAGGCAGGAAAGAGAGACATAGAAGAGATAGCAAGGTTGAAAGATCTGAGCCGCGAGTCTATGAGACAAAAGGAGAAGGGTAGGAAGGATGGGAGTACAAAGAAGTAGGGTGGAAAATACAAAGAGAAAGGTAAAGAGGTCGAAGAAAGGGAGGTTGATGATATGAAAAGATGGGTGGCAGAAAACTTCGGAAATTCTTTGAAAATCCTGACAGAAAAGTTGGAAGTGGTTGAAAAGAAGTCAAAACTGGAGGAAAGTGAGGTGGAGGAACTAAAGAGATTGAGAGATGAGAAATAACTAAGAGAGCTGAGGGAAAGCTCGAGCAATGAAAAAAGGAAGAAGGACATGGCATCGCCAGGACGGCCGCGAGTCGGAAAGGTTAGATCTCGGTCAGGGCTACTAAGGAAAGGTGAAAAGAAGAAGACACCTGTGGAAGTGTCATCTGATAATGCCGAAAAGGATGCTGTAGTCCAGAATTTAAAAGGGAAATTAGAGGGATCAGGGGGGAACCTCGAGGAGGTGCTGGTGTTAAAAGATCTCATTGAGGAATTATTAGCAGCAAAGAGTGTTGCAAGGAGTTCATCGGGTGGGATTGGAATGAGCATGAAAGGGAATGAGAAACAGGGAGAACCGGAAAAAGGGGAAAAGGCTAAGGATGTGGCAGAGAAGAATGAGGAACCTGATCTGGCAATGGGGAAGGAAACCGGGAAGGAGGATCTTGCCTCTGGCCTGTATTTCAAAGACAGGGTTGTCTATTACTGTGCTATGCATTATACTGAGATTCAACCTCTATGCAAGAAGAAGGACATTCCGTACAAAAAGAAAGATGGGGGTGTATGGGAATTGGCGAGACTTAACTTTGAGGTGTTGCAGAAGTTAGAGGACCAGAAGGAAGAGAGCAACACGACTGACAATGAGACGAGTGAGGACAGCAGCGAGCATGAGAGCAACTCGGAGTCAGAGAAAGACTCCGGACAGAACGACATCGCAGGGATTTGAACGTGCCTTATGAAAAGAACCCTCTTGAGGGCCTGCAGAAGAATCATAGATATATCAAGCAAGTATGGTCGTGTGTTAGAAAAGGAAGTCAATGTGGTGTTGAAATTGCTAGTCCTAATCCTATGTTTAAGGGGTTTTATAAGATGGGGAAAGGTGTATGTTAAATATTGGGTAAATATGACACATGAGCAAAGTTTAAGAAGTAAACTACTGCAGGCTAGGAGTTGTGTATATCTATTGATCTCTCATTTTTTAAAGCTTACGTATGTGGGAAAGACAGAGAAGGCTCTTGAAACAAGGTGGATGGAGCACCAGCGAAGTATTTTTTCCAAGCAAAAGCAGAAATTACACCGCAGGCTGGAAAAAGCTGGTGCTCGTAACTACGTTGCTCTACCCATCTTATATGGAGATGGTAAATCTCTTGGAAGAATGGAGGAATGTACCATTGGTTATACTAATCCAGACCTGAATATGAGAAGAGCAAAAAGAAAGTTAAGTAGGAGAAGTCCAAGAAGGCAAGCTAAGAAAGCAGGACAAAGGGAAGGAGTGAGGGTGCCATTGGTATTTAACTGTAAAGAAGCTGGTGTGGTTAATGAACCGAGCCTCCTAAAAGTACTTAAGAAGGTTAGGGATATGAACCAATGTAAGATAAGCAACGCTAAAGGTGACCAGTGACTGCATGCATGGAGGTTGGTCAAGTTACTCTATGGGGACAACTGTGTTGAATTTAAGGGGAAGGGAATTAAATTAAAGGATGCTAAGCAGTCTATTCAAGCAGGGGGGGAATGAACGCTGACTGAAATTAAGAAAACCAAAAGCAAAACAGACGAAGCAAAAACCGAAGCTATCTTGATCTTAAGAGCTCCATGGAAGAGAAAGTTATTGTACAAGAAAAACTTGGATGAATTACTGCTTATAAATACTGCCATAAAGCAGCTGAACACAACAAGGGGGAGACAAATCACAAGAGGGATTATTACTCGGGTCACAAAGAAAATATATGGAATCAACCCAAGGTGTAGGATTTTTGTGAAATTGCCCTTTTCTGAATATGTAAGCAAAGGTAAGGTACATGGGGCTGTAAAAAGTTGGTTGAAGGATCAAAATTTTCCTAAGGCTCTATCTGACTTGTTGGTGGGCAGAATGAGAACGGTCTGGCAGAAAAGGAAGTCTGTTGGCGGGATCCTGCATAACCATCAACGCTTCGCAAGGAGATGTGGTCATCCCTGCACTCGTGAAACATTTGACTTGCCCCGAATACAAGGGCATGTTCAAGTAAGGTTAAATGTCATTGGTGGGATTCGGGACTTTGTCCTTAACGCAAAAAACATTCCCCATCCTGAAACTTTGATAACAAGACAGGAAGTGAATCGGGCCTGTAATATGGCCATTGAACCATTGAAAAGGATGGGTTGCAACACAGTATTCGTGAAAACCTAACAAAAAAAACTGTTAGGTTTGCACGAAAAATTTTAAAGATTCTGATAGTACATTTTTCAGGCCTCCGAATTTTTTTACCTTGCTTAATTGTTAAATGTCTACATTTTGATAATTTCGTGATTCTTTTTTTCCGAAACTGTCCCTCTACACTTTCACTGCGTAGGTCTGCAAATTCCGTTCTTTTTTTCAAAAAAAAAAAAAGGCCATTTTTTTTTCTTTTTTGCAACCTACTCCTACTCTGAGTTTGTAAAGATACTTCTTTTCTGATTTTCTGCAGTTTTAGCACCGAAGGTTCACAATCGCTTTCTGCATCACCTTTGGCATTCAGTGGGATTGGACAGTCTTTCTTTTCGAATTTTGCTTTATTCAAAATTATTATTTTTTTTTTTTCCTTTTTTGATTAGGAAACTGTTCAATTTTGGATGTGTCCGATCCTTCCCACCTGTCCGTTGCCTACCTGTTCCTCCCCCCCCCCAGTCCGGGTACCGGGCCAGTCCATCAGATTGGTCCTCGGGGGACTCTTCAGACTTCGGGCACAGCAGTGCATGACACTGCTCACTCGATCACAGACCAAGGCCATGGACCGGAAGGCGGGAGAATCCCTCCTGGCCTATGAGGAACGCCTGGCGGCATTCATTCAGGAGGCCAATGATAGGGCTGCCGCCGCGGCCAAGGAACGTAATCGGCTTGAACAAGAGGAGGAGGCCAAGCGACAGAAGGAGGAACAGGACCGACTTCGTCAAGAAGAGGCAGACCTGCAGGTGGCAGCCGAACACCGGTCACGCCAGCGGGAACGACTGTTTATGCGGGAGATCGTGATCGGCGATGAGGCCGCACATTGGGTGGAAGAGGCATCTGCAGACGGGGCCCTGGAGACTGAGAAAGGGCTGCCAGCCCTTGCGCAGGTCTCCCACGACCTCGTGGCCACCTGCGCTCTGCAGCAGGAGGAAATCCTTCACCTGGAGCAGACAGTGGACCAGATGCTCGCACGGCTGCAGGCGGTGGAGAAACAGCCAGCTGCTGTAGCAGCCGCAGGACCTTCCAACCTTACCACCCGTGTGCAAGTTTTGGAGGATGACGTCAGCAACATCAAGCGTGTGCATCAGGACTTCCGGACGTCGCAGCAAGCAACGAACTCGCAGTTGGAGACGCAGGTCCAGGTTGCTGCCACCGTGACGCCCGCCTCCGCATCCTCCCGGGGCCCACCCAGACTGGATGACATTCCAGTTTTCTGCGATCAGTTCAAGACGGAACCGATCCCGTGGTGGCGCCAGTTTACTCTCAGGCTCGACATGCACCATGTCCCGAACAACGATCGACATCCGTGCTTGTACCACCGATCTGGTGGTGCGTGTCAAGCATGACTGGACAACATCTTGACCAGCCACGGCGTAGCAGTGTCGGAACTGCACACCAAGCTCACTTGGCAGGAGTTGACCGACGCCTGGCACAAGCGATTCCAAGAAAAGCCGCCCGACCTGCAAGCGATGGACAAGCTCAACAAGCTCCATCAGAACACGCTGCTCAGTCAGGACTGGATTACCGAGTTCCAAAGACTCGTCTCCACACCGGACCTGCCGCTCGCATTCCGCGCCATCAAGCACTTGTTTATCATGCGCTCGTGTCCAGCTCTGCAAAACGCGTTGACGCAGATTGCAGAGACACTCGACACATCTGACAAGCTTTTCAGCATAGCGTCACAGATCATTCTCACGAATATCGAAGCCCGCAACGCCGACCGATCTTCCGCGACAACGAGCGGCACCCAGCTTAAGCCAAAGGTGGCTTGCATTACTTCTACCGAGGCTGCAACACCAAACGAGGGTGAAGTGTTGGCAGCTGCCCGGGATGGTGGCCGGCCGCGCAACAATCACGGCCGCGACAAGATGAAGACTCAGTCCACCTCTACACCGAGCACCGGATCAGCCGCCGACGAACCTTGGGCACAATACGGACTCTCGGCGAATTCTTATCGCACGAGACTCAAGTACCATTACTGCCTTTGGTGCAACAGCACCATCCACGATGTTGCACATTGCCCCACCAAGGGGAAACCCCGTCAGAGAAAGTAGGCGCTGCCGAGGGTGACTCGACACCTCCCTCGACGCCATCGGAAGCGGTTGTGCGCACGACGGCCCTTTCTTCCGAGGCATATGCGGATGTCGGGAGTGTTCCACTTACGTTCGAAGACTTCGCTGCCCGGCTCGTTCCTTCACTGGATGCTTCTCAAGGACAAGATACATGTGCGGCTTTCTCACCGTCCGAAGGTTCTTCCGCCAGTTCGTCTTCATCAAGGGATTCGGCAAGCGTGTTCAACGAGGAGGCTTTGGACTGCTCACGCCCGAGGACTTCGCTTGGATTCCTCTCCCTACGACGGGCAACCTTCCGGGGCCGCAAAGCGCAGCCCTATGCGCCCTCTTACACGAGTATCTTTCCTTCCATGCACCACCAACTTCGYCGAYGGTARACGAAGYCGCRGTGGGGGACATGCTTGGCTACGTTGCCAASGTSGCCCGCGRGTTTGTCTCGCAACGGTACGAAGAAAACAACACACCGTTGCTCTACGTTCGCATTCAGATTGGGCAAGCAGCCTGCAACGCCTTGCTAGATTGCGGCGCAACTCGCAACTTCATCAGCCAGTCCTTCATGACTCGGGCTGTCCTTGGCGCACAAGTACGGAGGAAGTCACATCCGACGACGGTCGCTCTTGCCGACGGTAAGACGAAACAACTTTTAGACCGTTACATCTCGGCTGTCCCGGTGTACTTTGCACCGCACGCATGTGAACCCGTCACTTTTGACGTGTTGGACACCGACTTCGATGTCATTTTGGGGATGTCTTGGCTTTTTAGCGCGGACCACACGGTCAATTTCCATCGACGCACGCTCACGATTAATGATGCAACTGGCGCCGAGGTCCCGTGTACTATTCCTCCTCCTCGCTCTTCCATTCGGTGCCAAGTCATGAGTGCCAAATCTTTTCGAGACACATGCCGTTCCGAGCATGTCGAAGAGATTGGCATCGCTTTTCTTCGAACCATCCCGACGACCGATTCATCGTCCACGGATGTGTCTTCCGACCCCCGTTTGACCCGGTTGTTAGACGAGTTCTCAGATGTTTTTGAGACACCCTCCGGTATAGTGCCGGACTGGCCAATCTCTCACGCGATCATACTTGAGGTCGGCGTCGTGCCACCGAAGGGATGCATTTATCGCATGTCCGAGGAGGAGCTCACGGTTCTCTGTGCGCAACTCGACGATCTACTTGACAAGGGTTGGATCCGCCCTAGAAGCTCACCTTACGGTGCGCCCGTTCTCTTCGTTCAGAAGAAGAACAAGGACCTTCGACTTTGCATTGACTACCGACGCCTCAACGCGCAAACCATCAAGAATGCGGAACCTCTACCTCGCATTGACGATTTGCTTGAGCGGTTGGGCGGCGCCAAGTACTTTTCCAAGTTGGACCTCAAGTCGGGCTACCATCAGATTTCCATCCGCCCGCCAGATCGGTACAAAACCGCATTTAAGATGCGATATGGGCATTTTGAGTGGGTAGTTATGCCTTTTGGCCTCACCAACGCCCCGACCACCTTTCAGGCGGCCATGACCACCGAGTTTCGCGCTATGTTGGACCGCTTCGTCTTGGTCTACTTAGACGACATCCTCGTCTATAGCCGAACTCTAGAGGAGCATCTCGAGCACCTTCGCCGTGTTCTAGAGACTCTTCGGTCAGCCCGGTACAAAGCTAACCGCAACAAATGCGAGTTTGTCCGGCAAGAGCTTGAATACTTGGGTCATTTTGTCTCTCCGGAAGGCATTCGTCYRTTGRCGGACAAGATTCAAGCCATCCAGGAGTGGCCCGAGCCGAAGAATGTGACGGACGTCCGATCCTTCCTCGGCTTGGCCGGTTATTATCAGCGTTTCATCAAGAGTTACTTGAAGATCGCGGCCAACCTAAGCAAGTTACTTAGCGAGGAGCGGCCTTTTGACTTCGATGAAGATGCGCGCCATTCTTTTGAAACACTCAAAGCGACACTCTTATTTGCCGAGGAGTTACATATTTACGACCCGCTTCTAGCTACGCGCGTCACTATCGATGCGTCGGGCTATGGCATTGGGGCGGTCCTTGAGCAACACGATGGCACGGACTGGCACCCAGTCGAGTACTTTAGCAAGAAAGTACCTCCCGTGCATTCGATCGACGACGCACGGAAGAAGGAGCTTCTTGCCTTCGTCCACGCCCTCAAGTGTTGGCGACATTTCCTCCTTGGTCGGAAAGCATTCCGATGGGTAACGGATAACAATCCGTTGGTATTCTATAAGTCGCAAGACACGATTAATAGTACCATTGCCCGTTGGATGACCTTCATCGACCAGTCTGACTTTTTCCCTGATCACATTCCTGGGAAGTCAAACCGTTTTGCGGACGCCCTCTCACGGCGACCGGATCTTTGCACCGCAGTCTACTCTACCTTCGAGATCGACGACGACTTGCGGGAGAACTTCATCCGCGGCTATCAAGCCGACCCCCACTTTCGCGACAAGTACGCGAATTGCTCCTCTCCGAATCCGGTGCCTTCGCATTATCGGATCCAAGAGGGCTACCTACTTGTGCATTCACGGGGTAAGGATCTTATTTGTGTGCCGAATGATTTACACTTGCGCACACGGCTTCTTGGCGAGTTTCACGATGCGCCCGCCTCCGGACATTTTGGTGTCAACCGTACACTTGGCCGACTTCGCCAGCGGTTCTATTGGCCCGATCTTCTCAAGGACGCCACCCGCTATTGTGAGTTGTGCGAAGTCTGTCGGCGTTGCAAGTCACGCAACCATCGTCCGTTCGGTGAGCTACACCCATTACCAGTGCCCCTTGGGCGACGGGAAGCAATTCCTATGGATATCACCGACCCCTTCCCGAAGCACAAGACCGGCGTTGATGGGATCCTCACGGTCGTCGACTGCTTCACCAAGTACGCCATGTTTTTGCCTTGCCGCTATCACGCAAAGGCACCGGAGTTAGCCGAGGTCTTATACACCGGTTGGATTCGCTCCAAGGGCTACCCCAAGGAGATCGTTTGCGACCGGGACACTYGCTTTCTCTCCGACTTTTGGGTCGCCCTCGTCAAGCGATGGGGCTCATCTTTGAAGCCGAGTTCGGCTCGCCACCCGCAAACCGATGGTCAAACGGAAAGGGCGCATCAGACCGCTCAAGTCCTTTTACGCACTCTCATCCGTCCCGAC
>BFEA01000145.1:1187932-1218053 GCA_003427395.1 Chara braunii | reverse complement strand
TTTTTTTTTTTTTTTTTTTTTTTAGGCAATAGAAAACAGCAATGCCCCAAAAACAAATATGGGCGTGTAGGGTTCAAAAAACCCTACACGCCCATTTTTTGTTTTTTGTTTGTGCGCTAAATATAGGAAAAAAATAGCTGCACCAAACTCGGCTGGTCGGCCGTGGCCGAACCCGGCCGATTCGGCCGACGACCGCGGCAGTTTTCGGCCGCGGACGTGACCGGCTGTGCAATATAGGCCGCCTCTTCTTCTTCTGCGCCTTCTTCTTCTTCTTCTTCTTCTTCTTCGATCGCTAACTCCTCGTCTTCGAAGACGGTTCGATTTTGGAAGAAGGCGAGATCCATGATTTCCCGCGGATCCAGATATCCCCGCTGCGATGGCGGGTTGCGGCCGCTTCCCGGCTCCTCCAAGCACGCCGACCACTGAAGATACGGCGTCAGCGTCCGTGTGAGGACGTGCGGGACCGGGCTCTCGTCGCTCTGTGAGACGATCTCGAGGGGGAGGTCGTCAACCAACTGCGCGAGAGGAACTATGAGCTCCTGCACAATTAGCTGGCGATGGCCGGGCCACACCGATCCGAATAAGAATCCGAGAAGATCGCCCTCCGCGTCCGTCCTCCAAGCCTGGATGATCAGCAACTCCAGGTACTCACTCCAGGCGCAGTGTTCCTCGTCCCTGGTCCACGTCAACCGCACTCTGACCAGGCACACCGAAAGATCGATGAAGTGTTCACACCAGAGCCTCCACTGCCTTGGATCGAGGAGGGGGGCAGCGAGCGGCTCTAGACAGAAAGAGAAGCGAGGGTGAATACTAGACTGCCAAAAGGTGGGAAAGAGAGATGGAAGGGCGAAGGTAGAGAGTTGGGAGCGGTTCATTGGGGACGTTGGAAGGGGATCAGTTCTCGGAGCACCACCGTCGGTTCGTGCTGGAACGCTCGAATCCCATCGAGATCGATGTCGTCCGTAGGGACAAGATTGTCCCCGTGGCGCGTGAGCTAGTGGTTTCACTCCGCTGCCAATTGTTGTCCCTACTCCCTCAGTGACGTCCGGATAGTTGTATGCCGTAGAGCACTGATCGCGCTAATGTCGCCGCTGAAGCCGACAACTGTAGACACGTGGCTGATCCCTGGAGCTGACCGCCGATGGACAGCTACTGCCTCTGCCAACACAACCGCCTGGTGACTGCCCGCAAATCGGAACTCGGCTGCTGCATATACCCCCGAAGTGCAAAAGAATTGCGCGAGTTGTAGAAGATCCAGATTGAACCGCGGATGATGAACCTGCCGAATCGCTGAGATGTAGCCTCGTGGCGCTAGGCTCCGCTAGCAGATGATCGTCGAGGGCTCGCTCCGTAAGAAAACTCATGGCGATGGTGGCGGGGACGGAGAATGGGAAAAGGTGAGAGATGTAGGGGAGGAAGATAGTGATGGAAAATCGTCGTCTTCTTCCGTAGCCAAGGAGGAGGGAGAAGATGCAGGAGATGGGGATGAAGGGAGGGGACACAGGTAAGACACGTGACGAACGATCGGTCGAGCCGATCGACTTCCCAAGACTTCCGACACGAGGCGCACGGTGTTCACTCCGTTCGGTTCAAGCTCGATCACTCGGAATCGCCCGAAGAATCGTGGCGCTATATTACCTTGGCGAGCACATTTCCTCACCTGCACCAAGTCCCCTAATTTGTACTGGGGCCGCGAACTCGCGTTCCCGTTCCGGGCCTCGTAACTATGGATCCGCTGGCCGTGGGCCAACTCGGTCATTTTCTGGCGCTTTCGGGCCAATCGAGGCAGGGACCTTTCCATCAATTCCATGTGTCTCTTGACCTTGTCTCGAATTGTGGCCCTGGTGGGTCGTTGGTTCAGCGAAGATTCGTCAGGGAGGCTTTGTATTGAAACGCAGGCCACGCTATTGGTCCTTAATTGAAAAGGGCTCAGGCCCGTCGATTCGTGGGGCATACCTCGATGGACCGCCAGAATGTGATCTACGATATCGGGCCAGTGCCCGGGGTCCCGTGCCGCGATATTGCGTCGTAGCGCGATCTTTATCACCCTATTTGCATTTTCTACCAGCCCGTTAGATTGCGACATATGGGGTGCGGTATTCCGAATAGCGACGTCATGTACGACCAGGTTCTTGAAGACTTCTCCCCTGAATTCTACCCCATTATCGATCAGAATTTCCTCTGTGTCCTGGTGCATCCGTAAAAACCGATTGACGTATCGCGCAATTTCAGCCACCTGTCGCGTACGACAGGGATATGCCTCAATCCATTTCGAAAAATGATCCACGAACACCAGTAGGATTGAATACTCACAACTATTAGGTCCAGGAGGCACCACAATATCGGTAGTGTCCATGCTAACCCTTTGAAACGGCCGTTCAACTACAGTCGGTACTAACGATCTCGACAGTTGAATCGACGGTTTGTCCGCAGCGCAGACATGACAGCTTGCGACAATGAATTTCACATCATCATGAATATTGGACCAATACCACTCATTTTTGTCGATTGCCGCCTCCGTGATCCGTACGGCAAAATGGGAAGCCGTTTCCTCATGCGCTGTCCTCACTGAGTCATACCTCATGAACGGGTGCGGCACTACCATCCAAATCCCACTACCATCCGTTTTTCGTTTTTCCAACCGTCCCTCATTCCAGCGGCAGTTCCGAGCCCTTTCATTGGCCCTCCTCCGATCTTCCTTGGTGGAGTCCTGGAGAGGGTTACCAACTAGGGTGGCAATCAAAGCGACATCCGTCCATACCGCGGCCCTTCTAAACTTTCGGGTCTTTTCCAACCCTTCTGACGTGGCGTCCAAAAAGCAAGCCTCGGTCGGGATCTTATCAACCCGACACAAGGGGTACAACCACGGCTTACTGTCATTTCGGTATCGGATGCACGAGCCGTGGGCTCGGGCGACACAATGTCGACAATCTATCCATTTCGCATATCCTTCCCCGCGAGGACATATAGAGACCGAGTATAAGTGAGAAATTGCTTCGCAAAAATAACAAAATTTATCAGGTAGGGAGAGAAGAGATGAGGAGGAGAGGGGAGTGAGGGGAGTTGTAGGATTACCTTCGTCACCCATTGCCACCTGCCTGCTTCTTGCCACGTGGGAGGACTGCCACTTGTCTGTACTTGGGCCCGTTCGTCGATTCCGGTTCCTTCCATGGGATGATCTCTTCCGCCTTAAGCACTTTAGCTGGTCGATGCAGACGTGCCAGTCCGTCCGTGTTGTCGTGCCTCTCCGTCTTTCGGTGGATGATGTCGAAGTCGTACTCCTGTAGGCGCACTGCCCAACGCTCAATCATGCCTGTCTAGTTAGTAAGTCGTTTCACCGCTAGCAAGGGCTCGTGATCGGTGACGAGGAGAAACTTTTGTCCGTACAGATACGGATGCAAGTGTCAAATTTTCCACACTACTGCGTAGCACTCGCCTTGTGGGGCCGAATCGTTCCTCCGTTCGTCTGGCACCGTGCGGGACGCATATTCGATGACGTGTTCGCGGTCGTCGTTCCCCTTTTGCGCTAGAATAGCGGAAATAGCTTTCGGCTGTCAGTCCGTTATAAGAATGAACTGCTTTGCGGGGTCCGGCCGGATCAAAATAGGGGCCGTTGCCAGACTTTGAGCGTCTTTGAGGGTCGCGAAGACCTGTTCGCACTCTGCGTCCCAACTAAGGGGTTGGTCACGGCGAAACCTTTAATGAAACGACGAAAGTACGAGCCTAAACCCAAGAAGGCTCGAACCTACGTCAGTGACGCGGGAACAGGAGCTTCCTTCACCGCTGCGACCTTTCTCGAGTCAAACCGCAGTCCTCCACGTGTCACGATGTAGCCCAAGAACGAAATTTCCGAAAGGAAAAATTCGCTATTTTCGAGCGCAATCTTGAATCTGGCGTCTCTCAAAGCACCCAACGTCCACTCGATATGTTGTGCATGGCCGTGATAGGTTTCCGAATAAACCAGGATGTCGTCCATGTACACAATGACGCAGAAGTTGATCATTCCCTACGTTAACCGTGTCTTGTTGACGAAGTTCTGAAACGTGACGTTCATGGCTCGCTGAAACGTGGCCGACGCATTGCAAATTCCCATCGGACACCGAACCCACTGCCACGTGCTCTCAAACAGTACGAAGGCCGTCTTCGACCGATCTTCCTCCTTAACCAGAATGTGATGGAAGCCATGTCGAATATCAAACTTATTGAGCAGTGAGTGAAGAAGAAGAGGAAGAAAAGGAAGAAGAAGACGAAGACGAAGGAGAGGAGTCTGAGTGGGAAAGTTTGGGAGGAGAGGACGATCAGGCGGAAGTCGGAGATGCGGATCCTGCAGCAGCCGCAAGGAGGGAAGAGATAGCGGCGGGGTAGCAGCCGTTGGAACATTCCAGCGACACTAATTTGCCAATCCCGGATGACCCGACCAGAGATCCCGAGCTGCCCGCGATTGAGGATGGCTCGCTCCTGCAGAGACTTCGAGCGCGCCGGCGCAGAGGCGACGGAGCCGATCCCCCTACCCTTCCCCCCGTCCCTCAGTTCGAACACGTGGCGATGCGGGGCATCGGGCTACGTCCCCGGTCGTTATCCTGTCCCCTTGATTTTCTGACCCTCCGGCAGATTGATACCCCGCTCTCCGTCCCTCGTAACCCCTTTCCGACTTCCACCTTCCGCCACTTCTACGCCACTCGCCTCGCTGTCGCAGTGTATCCGCATTCCACCACGAGATGCGCCGCCTCCTCTCCCTCCCTCCACGTTCTTCTCTTCAGTGCCGCATGGCAAGGACGTAACATGGTCGAAGTCTACTGCATAATTACGGGCACTATCCCCGCGTGCGCGGACTATGATCAGTTCCGCAAGGCCCTGCTCCGCATCTTTCCAACCCTCTATCCTGACTACCTCGCTTCTCTCCCCCACAACAGTCACCGATTCCCCCGCATACATCGCATTGTCAGATACCAAGAGCTGTCGGAGATGGTACCAAGGATGGAAAATTTCTTACCCCCGCTCCCAAGTGATCCTCCCCCTCGCCATTCCCCCATGTACCGACTCCCTTATCCTCTCCCTGCGGGTCACTAGCGCACCATCGGATCTGATGACGTGTCAACAGGATGATCCACACTCATATCATGCGGTAACGACACGTTTTAATTGGCAAGACCCCACCACCACCACCACCACCACCTCCTCCTCCATTTGTGGCTAGATTGCCCTTCCCGAGGAACTTGTAGGATAGAGCCCATGTATGCCCCGTTGGATGACTTCCACACTCTTATCGCACGGTAAGTGGCACGTAGAGAGCTCCGCGTCGTCGATCGATTAGAGAGATCGGCACGTGTCGCAACATCGAGCAAGCAGGAGCTTGCTCAAGATTGGAAACCCCTGGGCGTCACATATGTGACGAACCATTTTCGGCGCTGCGCAACTTTCTGCTCGATGACAATGAGGGGTTCTGAGATGGGAGGATTGGGCAAATTGCGGGAGGTGAAATCGGCGGGTAAATTGCGTAAGTGTCCTCACTTCTTTCTTTTCCTTCGCTTCGTTCCTTCCCCTTCGGCGATAATGGGACAGGCTTGGGACAAACGGTTCAGTATGCGCGCCCCGTCGGGCGTGATCGATAATGGTGGGCGATGGTTCTTTCTTGCTCTTCTGGGAGTAAAAGGAGGAAATGAAGATTTTTGGCGCAATGATCGTGTAGGAGGTTTTTTTTCTTTTTTTTTTTTTTGGTTTTTCTTTTTAAATTTTCCTTTTAACTAAGGACATGCCCCCGAGGGCTCTCGAAATTTTTTGATTTCTTTTTGCTCCTTTTTGTGTCATCGAAATTTTTCTATTGCAATTTTGAGCTTAGATAGAAATTTAGGACTTTTTTGAATTTTTTGTCGAGCGGCGCCTCTTTCTTGCGCGCATCTTCCTGCGGCGGGAACGAAGTTCTGACTAAGCGGCGCCCATAATCTTGCATGTAACTGTAATTGTTGGGCGGGCGCCATTGTAACTGTATCTTTCTTCTTATTCCCTCACCTTCTTCTCGCCCTTCTCCCCTTTTTTTTGCCGCATCTGATTGGCCCGAGCGCTGCATGCCTAGATCGATGTGTGGAGAGTGGCTACGTCCCCCACGCCGCGATCTGGCCATGCCAAGCGTAGGCACTTCCTTCTCTGATCCTCCTTCCAATCCCTGCAATTCTGCATCTTCGCGCACGCATGCATATTATAAATTTTGTCGGCGCGATGAGATAGCTCTCTAAAAATTTCGGAAGCTCGAGGTTAGCGCGATCAGTGAGGGTCGACTAATGAGCGAAGTAAGAGGTGAGTTGACGTGGGAGTTGGGCGACCCGACGAGCTGGTGCCAAGTGTGCAGGGTTGACGTGTAGGCCACGACGGACTGTGGTGCACGGGCGAACTTGACGGGCGCATGCGGACTAAGCGGGGTGACGACTTCGTTGGTGGGTGCGAGACGACAGACTGTCCGCATCGGAAAGAGAGAGAGAGAGAGGAAACAGGTGGATGTGGGACTGCAATCTTCCTTGTCTTTTCTCAGTCCTTGTGTATGAAATTTTGGCTCTGGGCGAGGCGCCCTTGTTTTGCATTTTTGACATTTCTTTCGGTTTTTTGTGATGTG
Source organism: Chara braunii (assembly GCA_003427395.1). Classification (NCBI taxonomy): domain Eukaryota; kingdom Viridiplantae; phylum Streptophyta; class Charophyceae; order Charales; family Characeae; genus Chara; species Chara braunii. The sequence continues at coordinate 1,211,446 of BFEA01000145.1, read as the reverse complement.
TGGCTCAATCTCTGTCCTCCCTATTTCATTTTTGCATCCGCTTGACGAGATGGGTTTGATGATCTTGTAATGCTTGAATACCCGATGTCTTGTGTGTAATCCTGAATCATCCAGCGCTCGCAGCGCCGATCTAGTCTCACCCGGATGATTGGTAGGTGAAAGGAGTTTGATACTGTTACGATGCTTCGATGTGTGTCTGGATGGTGATGAGATATTCCCCTGATGGCCACATAACTGCTTTCTGCTCGAACAAAATTGGCTGAAGGATTGTTGCACGAACCTTCTTCTGGACAGGTGATTGGCTAATGGATCTACCCACAGCGGACTAACCCCGCGAGTCCCCGTGTAAGTGCGATCTGATGAGCACGACTTACACGCGCACCCACGAGGTCGGCCCGCAACCCCGAATGGACTTAGCACAACAGATCTCGACATGAATGATGGAATCCCTATCTACGATACAGTTCGGGACGAATTAAGGCCCCGACGCCCTCAGCCCTACGGGGATTGCCGAGTGTGTATGCTTTGTGCAAGCCCGAAACGAAACGAGATTGATAGCCTAAGGAATTAGCGGCATAACTAAGCCGGTACGCTGACGGATCGCTCGCTTGGTTATTTGCGCAGATCAGGATCTGGTCCGCTGACCCTTGCGCACGCACGTATAAGACAGCGGCCGCCTGCGGACGTGCCATCTACACATGCGCCTGCAAAAGTCGGCCGCGATCTCATCCCGTAGGAAGATGTGTGTGCATAAATTCAGTTGAACGAGACATGGCGATAGATTCCCCTTTTTGGATCACCGATCGCGAAAGCCTGAGAGACCCAGAATACTGAGCGTATTGGGAGAGGGAACAGATCCGTCGTCAGTGAACCTGACAACGGCGCCACCTACGGAACCCTGGGTACCTTGAGCACCCCTGCCGGACTGAAAACGAGCGTCTGTGCAGGGGCGACTTCCAGCTGGCAATCAACCGAGACTCGCGGATTCCCGATTATCCCGACAACTGAAACCAGCAGTATCTTCTAACCCCAGGCTTCGTTGCCATTACCACTGACTTCCCTCCCTTCTATACCGTCCTTGTCCTCCCCTACCACCAGTTACTCGTGGTCCCTTGGGATTCGATAGCCCGGTTCTGGCCCCGTCCGCCGTGCTCGGAGTGTCGGCAGTCCGACGAGCCTCGACAGGTGAGGGTCGTGCAACGAGCTCATCCCAGGGCCGAGCGACGGGAACCCAACTCGTCTTTGTCGGATCCCGAGACGTGCGACAGACGGCAGCGGTACGAGCACTCCCACAAAGACACCCGTAGCACCCCACCCCGGCCCAAGCAGCACAATCCGTCATCGCCCCAACTCTGACCCAGAAGACACTTGCACTCCTACCCCTGAAACTTGCCACAAGAGATCTCAGTTCCGACCTGGGACTCCACCCCCAAATCTCCTAAAATCCTTGGCACACCCCTTTCTCGTACTTCCGGGCCCCCATCCCACTCCGATGAGGAAGTCGCGTTGGGCGTGAGGTTGGGCGTCACAGGGCAATACCAAGAGCATCCATATGGGCTGACGACATGATCTATAGAAGAAGCTGCTGGCTAATTAGTATTATGATTGGACAAATGGGCCTAATTACGATTAGGACTCTGTTTTTTGTCGTATTTTAGAGTATGATTGTTCCCTGTTATAAGTCGTTTTTGTCTAAATCCTGTAGTAGAAAAACTCAGGATTCTGGTGTCACGATTTCAGCTCTTCTGCTCTGAACACTGAACCTGGTTGTCTCTGTGGCCATATTCAGTTACAAAGTCTAGAGCATACTCTTCGTTTTCTAGTTGTTCTCTAGGCTAGTCTGTCGTATTTTAGTGCACTGCATTTCTTTCAAATTGATTGCTTTATTGTCTGTTGAAACCCTTGAGAAGTAAAATTCTTACTGTCTCTGCTCTGGCGCGTGGGTTGCTTTTAGTGTTTCATTTTTAGAAACACGTATTGCTGCAGCGGCTTAGGATTGAGAGAGGGAAGCAATTGTAGCATGGTTCAGGGTGAAACTTATGGAACCACTAGCAGCGGTACCACCTGGAGCAATGAGAGTGTGACAGGGGCAGTGGGAGCGTTGCCGGTTTGGGGGTAAGAGAGAGCCGGTGAAGAGAAAACTTGATCTGTATCCATTGGGTGCGTGGTGGGAAGACCGTCTTGGCAGCTCAGGCTCTTTACAGTATTTTGGACAGTGAGTGGGGATGCTAGAATTAGAGATGGTGTGCATAATAGCATTATAGACACCAAACACAACCCGAGAAAGAAAGAACTTTTTCGAAAAAATGGAGACCATCCCCATCTCAGGGATTCCACTGATATTGCTGGGGGATTTCAATGCAGCACCAGACAGATGGCTGGATCGATGGAGACTCTCCCACACGACCGCATTTAACGCAGAGGAAGATGAGCGGATGCTGCGGGAGTCATGCGCTTCCCTCTCACTTTTCGATACCTTCAGACGCATGAACCCAACAGAGGGAGCCTTCACCTGCTTCCAAAACAACGACCCGACCAGGTTGTCGAAATCGCGTATTGATCTGATCTTAGCCTCAGAGGAATTAGAAGGAGGACTCACAGTGGCTGCGATAATGCCAGCCAGCCCATATCCGGGATTGGATCACAGGATGTGTATGGCTGTATGGACCTTTCGTAAACGCACGGACAACGGTGCTAGCTACTACAAACTGAACGTCTCCCTGCGTAAAACCAAATCTTTTCAAAAATATCTAGAACAGACATGGGATTTCTGGAAGGAAAATCGTCCCCAACAAAACTCGCAGATTGATTGGTTCAACAATGGCTTGTTCTTCATGGCAAAAAAAAACAACGAATTTTCCAAATACGTAGCCTCCCAATGACATCAATTGGAGATCACAATTATGCGAGACTTAGTGAATGCTGAGCAAGAACAGATTTCGCAAGGGCAGGACCAGATTTCTATCGAATTACAAGAACACATACAAAATCTTAGAGATCAACTTTTTGAGCATGCACAATACCGGTGGCAAGGAGCCCAGACGAGGGCAAGGCTTTCTAAATTCGCCACAGAAGGGGCGATGGACTCGCGATTCTTTAGTATGGCTAAAACATGACTCGAACGAACTTCGATTGAGGCCCTGTATGAACCGAATGCCAGAGATTCAGAACCGGCCACAACCACATCCCGCTATATGAAAATAACATATGATTTTTACAAGGACTTATTTTCCTCACATATTGATAAATCACATACAGAATGTCACGAAGAGTTGGTCGGAAGGTTTTTGGAACCAATGAACAAAGCCTTAACACCTCAGCAACACGACTCCTTGGAAACCCCACTCTCCAAAAACGAGATATGGACGGCCCTAATGCAAATAAAGGAGGAAAAGGCACCCGGAATAGAAGGCTTGCCCAAAGAATTTTGGGAGACTACATGGGATTTTATGGGCCAGGATGTCATGAAATTCTACAAAGAAGTCTGGTGTATAAGGGGAATGAGGGAACGGGTGGGACGAGGGGTACTAACCTTACTGTATAAAAAAAAGGGACAAAATGAATATCAGAAACTATAGACCAATTACACTACTCACAGTAGTGTATAAGATGTTGTCCAAAGCTCTGGCAAATAGACTGATCCCAGTAATGGAGGATATTATCCACCCTGCCCAAACCAGGTTCATGGAAAACAGGAACACACAAGAGAATATCCTGCTAATCCATAAAATACTTCAGCCAACAAGACACTCACGACAGAATGCGGCCTTAGTCTTCATTGACTTCGAAAAAGCATACGACCATGCAGACTGGTTTTTTATGGACAAATGCCTAGAAAAAATGAACTTTGGACCAGACTTCGGACACTGGATACAAATCTTGCATCACAACGCCACCACATGTATACAGGTAAACGGAAGTCTGGCGCCGCCAATACGATTACAACGGTCGGTACGCCAAGGGGATCCCATTGCCCCATTCCTCTTCCTCATCATTATGGAGGCACTGACTGCTAACCTTCGGGCAAATAAAAACATCACAAAAATCAAAGTTACAAATATACCGGAGGAAGCAATCTTAGTATGCTCCTTGTTCGCAGACGACCTCACAATAATGGTGGAGGCTACACACCGTAATATGGAAGAAATCCAGCAAATGATGGACAAATTCACAAGCGTGTCGGACATGAAAGTGAATTGGAGGTCCAAGACACAAGGGTGGTGGATCCACTACCAGGGAGGACGACCCCCTGATCTACCATGCATAGCCTGGAAACCACCAGAAGCCCCGATCAGGATTCTGGGGTATCCATGACCACAGAAGGGCGCCCCCCAATAAACAACGATTGGATCAGCACCCCGGCCCAGCACAAACTCAATAATTGGAAAAACAAACATACCTCCCTATTTGGAAGAGCCTTGGTGCTTAATAATGTGGTCTTTGCAACATTATGGTATAAATCCTTATTGTGGCCCCTGAGTAGAGAGACCTTAAGAAGCTTAAGACGAAAAGCAGCAGCCTTCCTATGGAGGGGGGATGGAGAACTCCCCAACGCCATAAGTCGAGTGGTCTGGGACTCGGTCATACAACCAAAAGCAGTCGGAGGCTTGGGAGTGATTGACCCTGACACACAAGCTCATGCGCTGCGAATAAAATGGATCAAGCAACTGATCTTCTCCCCCCAAAATCCATGGAGTGTTCTAGCCCTGGAACACCTGGCCTGTCTGGCCCCAGCAACCCCCCACACGACCCACCCACTGACATGGTTGGAGGATCGATTTTGGACAGTCCCACGCAAATTCCCACAAGATAGGGAAGAAGCAGAAAGAGGGAGGCAAAAGTTGGACAGTTTCTGGTCATCCCTGCTACAAACTTGGCGCAGGCTCCCGCTTCCAAACAGGGCCCCCCCGGACCGATGGGAAGAAATTTACCGACAACCCCTATTTGGGAATAGATGGGTAACCGATACGAGGGAATACGTGATCGTAAGTTCCTCCTCAAGACTTGGGTGAAAAATGGGATTCAGAGAGTAGGAGATTTGTGGGACGAAGACAGGAAGGATTGGAAAACGGGGGAACAACTCCGCGGCCCCCTAAGGTACTGCCACCACGTAGAAGAACTACTGGAACATATAATTGAACTTATCCCACTTGATTGGTATCGGACACTTAAACGCGGTCCCACATTGGAGGAAGGGGAGTTGGGTGGCAAATACGGGGTCCCCGAAAAGCCTTGGCTTGATCCATTTGGTCTCACCACAAATAGCCCTGGTTGAGGACTATACTATTGCCAAAACCGGTTCCCTCCAAGGAAGCCGAGCTCCCCCTATATGGAGAGACAGGTCATCACTCTACAGGGTAAGGGTTATAGAGGAGAAGGGCCAAAAGGTGGCCTTTCAACCAGGGAAACCAATCAAAAATCTGCCTTTGGACCCAGTGGAATGGATCTGGCAGCATCCGCAAAGGGAAAGAGTCACGAGGGCCACTAGAACAAGCCATACCAGTCACACTAGTCTATATCAGATCTCGGTGAAGTCAGCTTATAGATTGCTCAGACCCAAGAGGCAGTTAAGAGATACAGTAAATGGCAGATGGGCCAAACACCTGAATCTGGACCGGTCCCTTCTGTCATCGATTAAATGGTTTAGAGAACAAAAATCTGAACCGATGAAAATCTCCTCTCTTCGGTGGCAGATAGCTCATCGCTGTCTGCCAACAAATGACTGGCTGACAGACCGAACGAACCTCGAGCAAAGAGGGTTGCTGCTCCCATGGTGTCAGCGCTGCCTAACCCTTTTTCCCTCCTACAAAAAAGCGGAGACCATCGAACACATCTTCATGCAATGTCCGATTGCGTTGTTTATATGGAGATGGTGGGACCGCATTTGGCGGAAAATGATACCTGACATACCCTGGCCTTGGTCATGGCAAGCTATATTAGCCGGCCATTGGCCGCCAGTAGCGGCCGCCACAACATTTGTAGAGAATATGTACAGATTAGGAAGGAGAGCGGTGATCTGGGCACTCTGGTGGCAGAGATGTATACTGACTATGGAGAAAGTTCGGGTGGAGGGATCAGAGATAATAGAATAGATTCAACAACAGATCCACACTTTTCTCTCATAGAAGTGGAAGGAGGCAAAGTCACAGCTGGATTTATTAAAACAGACCGGAGACGTCAGGCGACAAATTAAGGCTTTCTGGACAGATTGGGTGGGAGGAGAAAGGGAAGGGTGGATGGCAAAAGTGGTATGGAGTGGGGATAAAGAGGACGGGACAAGGGATCTAGAACACATGAGAGACTACAGGCTGGTCTTCAGAGAGTGGACTAACATCGAACCCTCGTTCCCATTACGCCCCCCTTCCGATTTTCCAGACCCTTTCCCGCCCCATGCCCTGTCTATGATGGAAATTCTGTCCTGATTCTGTTTTAATTTCGTTCTAATTCTGTTCTAATTCTGTTCAAGCCATTTTAATTCTATTTTAATCCTATTCTATCTAATCCTGTTCTAAGCGACTTCTAAGTGACTTACATGCGGCCCCCCTCCCCAGCGCCCCCTGGGGCGGGTCCTGCAAACTGGGAGATTGAGCATGTCCTGAAGAAATCATATCTGAGGTAGCATCAGTTTTGTACAGCACATCTGGCGCCTGCTTCTGGGGGTGAAGAGATGCAGAAGGTTCTTTCTTTTGGACCGGGAGAAGTAGCACAGGACAGGAAACAGACACATGTACACTAGGTACTCCTGCTCAGTCAATCCCCTGAGATACAGGGTAATCAATGCGGGCAGGCCTCATCTTCATCGTCGTTCTTACTTTCAGGACAAATAACGAGATGTAAGGGACGCTGGACCCGTTTTCCAGCAGGTGATGCTCCCTACCAATAGATGGAGCCTATCCCCAGGTGCTAGCGGTGACTGCTCTTACCAGCATCACTAGCACTGGAGGGATTAAGAGTTACAAAAAAAAAAAGAAAAAAAAAAGAGGTAGGATGGTAGGGATAGGGGTGCGCTAGGAGAATTGCCGAGAGGATGGGTAAGGAGGTGGTCTTACGGTGAATAAGAGAATGTCAGGACAGCCAATAGCTGTGTCGGCAACCCCGTGTGTCCGGAGTCCGGTCTCTACAACAACCAGGGCTTTATAAAAAAAAAAAAAAAAAAAAAAAAAAGGATGAGAAGGTAGCCCTGATAGGGACAAGGGATTAACTGAGGGAGAGGGGCTAATCTGATCGTCACAGCAGCTTATGACAGAGAAGGAAGCAATTGTAATCAGGGTGAAATTCATGAACTACTGGCAGCTGTGCCACTTCGAGCAGTGAGAGGGTGACAAGTGGCAGTGGGAAGGCTACGGGTCGGGCGGTAAGAAAGAGCCGGTGAAGAGCAAACTTGATCTGTATCCGTTGGGTGCGTGGTGGGAAACCCGTCTTGGCAGCTCAGGCTCTTCACAGAATTTTGGACAGCGAGGATGAGAAGGTAGCCCTGTTAGAGGTGAGGGGACCACTCTGCTTACGGAGTTTTTAGTAGTCGACTTGGTTGCTCGTAGCCTCATAGGTAGCATATCCCTATCTCGGAATTTTCTCCGTTTTCTTAGTTCAGTCCCCTCCTTTTTGCCTTTTGAGAGGTGGCTGCCTGGGTATAAGGGACGCTTGACCCGGTTTCCAGCATTGTCTCTTCGGGTTGAAATGTGAGGTCTCCGGCCTCAACTATGATTTTCGCAATATAATAGCCATCTGTCAATAACAAAAAAAAAAAAGAAGAAAGAAAGAAAGAAAGAAAAAGAAATAAAGCGCCGAGCTGGAAACCTGTTCCGTCAACTTGAATAAGTTGCTGTTTGTTGATTTTCTCAAAAAAAAAAAAAAAAAAAAAAAAAAAAATCAAGGGATCCTGGGAAATCGTAACAATGTAGAAAAATGGCGGTGCCACCCACCCCACGGTCCACGGTAAAAGGGAAAGGAGAGGAAAAGAGGCTCTCCCACCCTTAGGCTAGAGATAGATAAACGGCTTGCCGCCGCTACCTTCCCTCCACCACAGGTGTATCAGCCCCGGACCCAGAACAGCGCAACCCTCAGTTTGTGTGCCTGATCCCCCCAGACACAGCAGTTCCCACCAAGCTTACCTTGGAGTCCGCAGGATTTGACTCCCTCCTATACCAACAGCTTACACACCTCCTCAAGATAAGGAAGCTTGACCGCGCAGCCACTGATTCACTGAAGCCACCGGGCCGTGCCCCTCAGAGAAAAGAACATCTCCCCTGCCCTTGAACTGCCGACCACAGAATCATGGGTTGTGGGTTGGTAGGCGGGACGCCCACCAGTCTTCGGCCAGGAACACAAGTCACCGAAAAAAGGAAGAAAATCTGAGTTCTGGCCGTACCCAATCAATGACTGACACAGCTAAGTGGCCTCTCTCTCTCTCTCTCTCTCTCTCTCTCTCTCTCTCTCTCTCTATCTCAGAGTATTTATATATTGTCACTTTTCTTTTTTCTGTTCCTGAGATGTGGGCGGTCCTCTCTCTCTCTCTCTCTCTCTCTCTCTCTCTCTCTCTCTCTCTCTCTCTCTCTCTGTGTGTGTGTGTCTGTATTTATACAAATGCATTTCTCAATGATTTTTCATTTTTCCGTGTTCTTGAGATAAGGGCTGCCCTCCTGACACGACTGCTCAGCTTCACTGTAGAACCTGCGAATAACTGGAAATGATGGTTTTTTTAAACTTTTTTTCTTTTTTTCCTTTTTTTTATGGGATGTCATAGATGGATAAATAGAAATCACGTAAGCACTAAGTGTTGAAATTTGTTTTGTGCACGGGCTGGGTGTGCTCGGCTCAGACTGAAATTTTCAGCAGATTGGGAGGCTCCTTCTCAAAGCACAGTCCACGTTCATTCCACGTCATCTGCCCTAAATTATACTTCTGACTCTGTGGGCCCTCCCCTTGTTCATCCCAGTTCAGGCCAAAATCTTACCACCACACTGAAGGGCCCAGTGCCATAAAGTGCTTTCTCTAAACCACCAGTGCGCATGCATGCTGCCGCGACTCTCAGGAATCAAAGTTGGGGCGTTCATGCACGCTGCCGCGGCTCTCGGGGAAGCTCTGGGTGCCGTTTCACTGGACACCCATCAAGCCAAAACGGGCCTCGTATGCGACTCGTTTTTCTTCCATGGATGGAATCCTATGTGCAGTGACTTCCTGACAGTAGCTGCAGCATGCACGCCGGGACTCCGAAAAAAGTGGTCAGGGAACTTACTGGTCTTTTAACGTCGAAGAGGGTGCCTGAAATCAGACTCGTCTTCTTCTCACTTCGCATGCATGCAAACAGATGGCAAAGTACACCGGCGCCAGGTTCCCACACAAAGCTCAGAGATATTCAAGCCGAGAACACAGTGCACTTCAATTGGCTATGGCGCTCGAGGGCCTACACTTCACTTCCCAACTCTGTATTCACGGCAACTGTTCACACACACTCAACTCTAGATCTCCCTGGATATCCCACGCACACACACTCTGTATCATACATACACCCTCACTACCACCTATCGCTAGCTATGGCAGCTATGGCCGCCGGCTACCACTAACTACAAGCAGCGATGGCTGCTCTATCTCCTCCTCAGCCCACTTCGACTTCGGGCATCTGCAGAGCACCACGCACAAGACGCTAGGGCAGCGCTTCCGCATGGCTCACACAGAAATGAATGAATAGCTGGACGCTGCCTCTTGATTTATACTTTTGTAGGTCGCTGGTCTGCCCCTTTCCACCGGGCCCAGGGTGCACAGAGTCCCACATGGTACTTGCTGACTGGACAAAGTGAGACTGGGACTGGGTACCGCTGACTAAGCAAAGTTGGACTACCCACTTGCCCACTTGCCCCTGGTCTAATGTGAGCAACACTCGAAAGGCCACTTCCGGACCTTCTGGAAGTCTGTGGACTTGGCCTTTCGGGGCTGTAGCAGCTACAACCTTGACCTTTCAGAGTTGCAACAGCTATGACCTCTACACAGCTATAACCTCTACTCGACAGACCGATGGTTCAAGACCCGACAGTTACATAGACATTTGACAGACAACAGTCAGCTACCAAAACACAGGTCAGGGGTTCAAAACACACACGGTTGACTTAATATTGTACACGGGTGAGGTAAGGTCTAGGGCAGGTCCTGCCCCGTCGGTTGGTCTCGTGACCTCGGCATCGGCCTGTCAAGCCCCTGGCTCGATGTCAACCTCCGCGGCCTAAAAAAAAACCCTTCTTCCTATTCCCCCTGCGTCGCGGCCCTGTACCCAGCGCATCCCTCTTTGTTTTGCCTATCTAGGCCCTGAATCGCGCGGCTTAGCAGCCGTGCGACATTATTTTAGGTAGAATAGGTCTAGCTCTACCACTTCCATGCCTGCACGCCTCTGCGACTTCAACAAGAGCGGAGCACTGCCAACTACTATCGTTATACTCGGACGCCACAAGCGTCCGGACTAAAACTCGAAAACTTCAAATCGCTCAGTCATAGGCCGGATCTAAATAAACTTTTGGCAAACGTCAATTTCATCAAGTCCTTCAATTCAACGAAAAAGTCGGACGACGTCCGACGTTGAAAAACCCCGGCAAATACCCTTGTCAGGGTATTTGCCCCAACGCCGCCTCGAGTGAACAAGTGTCTTGTAGAGGGCGTAGAGTTCCCTTTTTACTCGATCGGCCTTAACTTTTTCTCTTCTTGTTGAGCCAACATTGCACCAATGTCATATGGGTTTGCGTCAATGGTTACTACAAATGACCTTTGAGGATCGGGAACCATGAGAACCTCATGATGTGTAAGGGCATGTTTTAATATTTTGAAAGCAGCCTCACATGCGTTTGTCCATTCTCATGGAGTGTCAAGGCATGTTAGATCAGTCAAGGGAGATGCAATAGTACTATAGTTTTGTACAAAATTATGGTAATAACCACACATCCATAAGAAAGACCTGACCTTAGTCACAGACTAGGTTCGCGGCCAGTCTTGAATGCTAGCCACCTTCGCATCTTCCGGCCTAATCCCTTTCGCGGATACTTCATGACCCAAGTACAATATTTTAGCGCGACCAAACTCATCTTATATTTGCGTCGTCGGAGGAGAGAAAGGACTTTGTCTACATATTGGGCATGCTCCTCGACATTCCTACTGAAGATAAGAATGTCGTCGAGATACAGGACGATAAACTTATCCGAGGAGTCATGGAAGATCCTATTCATAGTGTGTTGGAATTTACCCGACGCATTGCAAAGGCTGAAAGGCATCATCACAAAACAGACTGTACCTGGTCTGAAATCCAATTTTGTGTTGGTCTTCCGATCTAATGACAAATTAATGGTAGTCGGACTTCGAGTTTACTTTAGTAAAGTACTTACATCCCTGCACCCTATCCAGTAGGGGCTCCGCATTTTAAACGATGATGGCATTGAGGCCCCTATTATCAATGCACATCCTCAGTGATACCCCCTTCTTCGGTACAAATAGAACTGGTGAGCCGAAGGGGAAGATGTTAGGCCATATCCAACCCTTTTCTGTGAGCTCTTTCAATTGCCGGCGGAGCTTGTCCAACTCGGTCGGAGCCATCCTATAGATTCTCCCTTTGGGTATCTTGCTCCCAGGGATGATCTCTATGGCATGGACAACCTCTCTGTCTATGACACTTGTGGGCTCCTCGAATAGATTTGGGTACTTAGCGACGACACTCTCTATCTCTAGGGGTGATTTAACGGTCTCCCCTTTGGCAGAGACAAAGACCAGGTACATACCTTCCTCTTGGTTCTGTTTATAATAAATTAATCATTATGGAAGGTTGTTGTGCACAAACACCCATAGGAGTCAATCAACCTACTACTCGTTACTAGCCTTATATTTAGTTAGTCTAACGGTCCTCCCATTACGCAACTCATGCTTCAACACTTTCTTGTCCCAGTCAAACTGGGGTTTGGCAACCTCAAGGTAGTGCATACCTAACAACGTGTCAAATGGTAGGTTGTCACTAACCAGAAACGAAATCTTATGATTCAGTTCCCCTCCTGCATAGGAGAAAGTGCAGACCACGTCCTTGATGTAGTCCACCAACATGCGTTCTTTGTTGGCCAGAGTAGATGCTACCGGTCTACTCCGGTCTGTAGGCGCAGTCTCTCAACGCAGTCACGACTTATGAAATTTCGTGTGGAGCCGATGTCTATGAAGGCACCGCACTTGCGATCACCTACGTCAACTTCCACAACGAAGTGCTCCCCTCTAGGACCTCGACTTAGTGTCACTCAGGACTCACGAGGGTCCCTTGCCGACCACTCACATTGTACGTCCTCTAAGACCTCAGACACATCCAACGAGCAGAGTACCGTTGGGTCAGCATGCGTCTGCGGGGTGACTAAGGAGTCAATAGCTTCGGCCAACTCTTGAAACGGGGAGGGTACATCACCGCTTCAACGAGAATAGAAGCAGTTGCAACTTCTATTGGCGCTAGGTGTTTCTCGAGGTAGAGCTCGTAGAGGCCCCGCCTTGAGAGAAGGGAGTATCACCCTTAGGAGGTATCTTCTACGGTACCTTCGCGTTCTTGCATTTAACTGTTGATGGTCATACTCGCTGCAGTTGATGCAAACACCCTGCAAATAACGGTCCTACCACACCTCCTGATCCGAACTCGCTCGATCCCAAACCGCTATTTTGTTCAGGTTGGGGGTTTGCCCCTGACTGCTCTGTTCACCGCCCTTGTCGCAGCCACCTGCCTTTCCTTTCACTACAACGGTGAGGGTGCTACTCTCAACATTTTCCTCGCCATCTATCTTTTTTCCGACCATAAGGTCGGAGAACTCCTCGATCTCGGTCTAAGTGCCATCGGCCTAGACCATCATCAACGGACTCCCCTTCTTCTTCCATTCTTGTGGACTCTTCTTCTTTCTTCCATCCGTAGAGGGTGTTTTAGCACCTCCTAGCTTAGCCTCTAAATCTAAGGTCTTTTTGTTAAAGGTCTCAAACGTATGATACTCTAGTCGAGCCTTGTTAGCTAGTAAGTTCTTGATATCTATGGGAAGACACCTTAAGAACATGGTCAACAAGACTTGCAGATTATATTGTACCCCAGGAACGATAATCAAACGCTCTATAGCAGCGGTGAGCTCGCGTACAAACTTATATTTTCTAGCATCAAGTTTCAGCAACCCATCAGTGACAATCTATGTTTGTTGTCGGTTGTGCCATCGCGCTTCCACCAAATCCATAAAGTTGTCTAGGGTGTGGGTCTGAGCTCAGTCACCCATGTTACTGCTGAACCCCTTTGAGGCAACCAATCCGTTTAACCAGCAAGTCGTCGATCCCTCCAAATAGGATGCAACAATTATCACTTTTTCCTCTACCAACGTCCTTTTTGCCCTCACCCACACTGACATCGTTCTCAACCAAGTGTCGAGAGAGTCATCCTTCTTATCTCCTTAGAAGGTTGGAGGTGGTTTCTATGGAGTCTCTGGGTAACAAGGTTGTTGCTCTCCCACTAGTGGGACAGGCGGCAATTGTGGTGTAGCTCTAGTCGTTGGTCAAGAAGATGAAGAAGCAGCAGTCTGTGTTGCTGTTGTTGATGTACCGCTTGGTGTGGTACCACACTGAGGCGGATACGGACATGTCATCGCTGAGAATGACATCGATGGCAAAACTATTGGCCTGACTCCTGGCCGGTTCATGGCATTCAGGATCTGGTTCGGGATGTCCTGAGCAGCGTCCAAATGACTGTTCATGTATACGTGCATTGACAGGATGCTCTCCTTGACTATCTTCACGTTATTGTCCAGTGTTGACCTATTTAACCCCTCTAAAGCAGCTTTGTCTGGCGCCCTACCCTCAAGTCTGACACTTCTATTCCTAATCTCATTTTCTCTTTCGGTGGCGTTCTTAAGTTCCTTTTGTAACCTTAAGCGGATTCTCTCTACTTGTTGGAGCTTCATATGCTCGTTGGTGCGTGGAGGCGGCGAGCTGGACTATAAGCCCTCCATCTGACTAGTGTTGGCTCCTGTCGTACCAGAGATGGACTGCGAACTAGTTGAGTTGGACGACATGTCGAACAACAGACCAGACGAGGTTGCTGCAGATGTTGCTGCAGAGGTAGACATTGCTACTGCACTAGCCTCTACTGCCGCTAATGTCCTCTCTACAATTGTTGTTGCTTCCCTCACAATCTCAAGATTGTGGGCTCTTGCTTTGACCCTTAGCCTACTTTCTTCTCTCGGTAAAAGGGCATGGAACACTACAAGTACCCTAAGTGAATCACGCCTAGTCTGCCTTTTATCGTTAACTGTACCTTCACCACTCTTTGATCCACTCATCAACTAGGTAGATGTTGTCTGCACTAGAGTCCACTCTGGAACCTACCACAACATGCGTCTAACCGGTTCTAAAAATAAATAAAATTAAAATAAATATCTGGTGAGTTACCTAGACCACCGTTCAAGCGGTATCAATAGCATTCACACAGACTATACATAATCTAAATCTACTTTGATTAGTTCTCTTACATCAGCTTCGGAAAGAACTGGCTATGGTAGAACACGACAATTCTAGTCTAGGTCGTTTGTGAGGTGTCAGCAGTCTGTCAACCAACTAATCAAAATAAAAATAGACTAAATAAGCAGATGTATGCACAATGGGTATAGTCGTGTCTGACAATTGAGTCTCAATTGCAATCTTCCTCCCCTGTATCCAACTTGCCTGTAGGCATCATCAAGTGACAGTGTCTAAGGTGTGCATTAACGACGCACCCCTGTGTCGAAGGCGTATGTTTATGACCAGAACTGCCCTTTATTTACCCTCACGTGCAACGAGCCTTACGTCTCATCACTGATCTGGCTGATCAAGAGGCAGTTTAAGAACAACCCCCATGGTCCTCAGGAATTATTTAATGTCGCAATCAGGACGACAATTACTGCCAGTGGACAGATTAAACACCCACCAAAAATATTTATAGACGGTCTGGATAGCGTCTGCGAAGGACTGATCAGTCTGCACACCCCTTCAATCAGCGCAACAAAGAACCTCAAAGGAGAAAGCAGCATAGCCTGCGTGTACTACTCCCATGTGGGCACGGTGACCATGACCCGTGCTTCGTCCAGGGCCCTTCAGACACACCGCCCTCTCCTGCCAGATGCGCCACCGGGAAGAATGCCATCTCTCAAGGTAGAGCACTCACGACTCCTCACACAAAAGAGAGGACACTCAAGGTTGGACTCACTTTCTCACAGTAAGAAGAGATTGAGAGGATAGATAAGGTAAGGGAACAACGTACCTGGAGATAGCTGCCCCCAACCACAGATTTCTTACCAATTGAGCCGATGTGCATTTCGATGACCAGTCGTAGCTTCGGTACCACCCACAACACGATGTAGTGCCACCTCAACCAAAATGCCACATCAACATGCGTCATACATACCCCCGCTGTCGCCACAGCCTTCCAGCGGTCGGCCCCTCTACCTGGGCCCCACTCTATCAAGCCAGCGCCAAAGTATCCTCACTACACAGAAGCATCATCAGCACACCAAGTAAGAATGTTGTTAGCGCCAAGTAAGTGGCGATCTCGAACCAACTCTGATACTAAATTGTAAGGAATATGAGTGGGAACGATATATAGAAAACCAAGTTGCGAAGTCACACAAATGTCCAAGTAATTGTGTACAAGCAGTGAGCACAAATGCACTGAGATCCCATCCAAATAAGAGCAGTACAATGAAGTAATGAGCCAATGTTCAAGCCCTCAGGCCACACCAACACATTATCCAAAGTCACTCCTCTCTGTCTGGCGCCAAGCGCCCAGCCTACACTACTCGACTATCCTACCTTCATCAGCATTCTCGCAGCAGGCTCACTTCGACTCTCAAACACCAATGTATATGATGTCAACACCATAGCCGAGCTCTCTCATGTACCAGGTACGTATCTCGTCTCCTCTCATCAGACCCTGTCCACCCACACTTGCCTCCTTCATGAAAACCACTGATCGCCTTCTTACCCCCTAGCACTCTACAGCCCGGCTATGGCTGCTTGCACTTCGCCGCCCAGCAGCGCCCCTCTCACCACACAGCACGCAGCCTCTAACGCGACAGCGCAGCAGCGTGGCTTGCTGGGGGGCAGAACGCCAGACCCTGGCTACCCTCCTTCCTATATGGAAGTGGCAGCCTTTGCTTGGCTGCATGTGGCCTGACTGAAAGCTTTCAGTAGCTTCCAGTTGGGCCCCAGTACCTGCGCCCAGGCCGAGTGCTACAGTTGAGGGCCTGGGCCCTTTACAGTTGGACACGGCCTGAGTCTCCGGACTTGGGCCATTCCCTGCATTTGCACAGGACCCGGGGCATGTACATCGACAGAGCTGCATTGTGTGTATGTGCCCAGGCGCAACTGCCACGGCCTGGGCCAAACTGTACAACGCAGCTTGGGAAGGATCAAACATCCACTCAACCAACTGGCGGGCTGTAACAGACTGAGTACCCACATATGAAAAATGTCAAATTTTGGGCTCTTGTGAATATTCAGGGCCACCTTCACTTAGGGAGGGCACTTGGCTTGCTGGGGGCCTCTACCCAGAACATGTGCATGTCTAACAAAGGCCCCACGAGGGCTCATTCCTCGCACTTGTGGAAGGCGTCTATCCAGGCGGTGGTGAGAGAACCTCCGGAATTGAGGTGTTGCCTAGTGGAGGCTCCATTCTATTGGTGGGGAGCAACACCAGGTGGAAAAAGGGTCCAGCGTCCCTTTGAATCCAACAGAGGCTTTTAAACCGCCAATGCCTTTCTCATACATCGCCTGCGGGCCTGGCACGCCAAGGGGGGCTAATGTATGTGGCCGTCAGCAGAGGCCGAATCCGGCCTCCATGTTCACCAGCGGCCTTTTCTTTTTTTGCCCGGAAAGGTACTGGGGGTTTAAAGATAAATAACCCCAAGCGCACCCCCTCAAACTCAATCCCCCTTGTCTCCCGCCCCCCTTTAAGTCTAATATCCCTTGTAACCTATGCCTTCCCCCCAAGATTTGAGCTTTGGCAGCTGGAGGCGGGTCCAACAATTTTTCAACTGTACTGAACAAGGTTCATGGGGCTTTCAACAACGAAGAGGTTGTTTGTTAAATTGTTGCAGTACACGGCCCCAGCCTTGCTGAAAAGAAAACTCGTCGCCTATAAATTTTTTTGGAGGCCCAGCGCCGTAGATAAATCCAATCAGCGGCGGGCGGCCTACGTAAAGTGTCCGCAGCCCATAGCTTGATGTACTGATAGTTGAAGGTAAGTAGGTTAGAAGGACGATGTTGGGACGACACAGGCCGGTGCTGGAGTTTTTGCTCTGTGACCTAGGGGGAGCTTGAGGCCTGTGGAGATATGTCGAGGGTCGAAGGCATAACCAAACCGTCCGACGTAGCAGGCACATGGGTATTACCCTGTAACCTGGTGTCAGGGTAAGAGAGATGTCGAGGGAGGAAGGCACTTCATGTCCGTCAGAACTAGGTTGGTCAGTACTGGGGAAGGTTATGGTGCCATGTTACCCTAGCAGATCAAGTGAGTTCTGGTACAAGGACCGGAAGCCCGGACCGACGTTTCATCTGTTGAGGGGCGGAGGTTTGTATAGCAGGCGGTTTCAGTTTTGACCCTCCGGTTTTCTGATTTGAGGGTTTTTATGTTTTTTTTTTTTTTTTTTTTTATTAAAAACTCCCTGAGTAGATGCTAGGGTAGTTGATAAGAGCAGACTACCCTAGCATACTCTGGGGGGCTCCATCTATTTGTGGGGAGCAGCACCTGCTGGAAAACGGGTCCAACGTACCTCACAATTTAAGGAAACATCATAGAAATCACATCGATAACTGTTCCGAGAACGTTAATCTCCTTTGAGGAGTATCCTGAGAGAGCAGACCTTGCTATAGTTGAAGTTGACCTCTTCACCCGAAATGGGGCGCCAGATGTTGTCTTTCCTATCTAGCCTTTTCAACCTTAAACAAAGAGTGTCGGTCTGGGTGTGGAAACATCATTCAAGTGAATCCCTTCCATACCAGGATATTAGAACCAGAGCGTTTTGGGGTAATGTGAAAAGACACGGGAACTCTTGGGCAGGGCGGAGGGAAATTGAAGGGTCCGCCAGGGTCCAGTCATTAAATTTCAACTTGTAATTCCTGTTGAGGACTCGTTTCTCCACCGTCTCAGCTTCCTTCCATACCACCCTCCCTATTTTTCCCCCTTTCCCCCCCCCCAGCCAGTTGCTGCTGAATTTTTGGAATGTTTGAATAATTTCTGATTTGGATGAGTTGAACTGAATTTTTTCTTTTAGATTCGTCCAATGATCGTGTATGCGGGTTTGAATTTGTTGTTTTATGCTGTCAGTGAATTCTGGGCCATCTACTCTGGCATCCTCCCATTCATAGGTGTTCCTTCTCCACCAACTGGCCCAAGGAACCGCCCTACTTTCTATGGTGAAAAGATTTTGAGTGAAACTATCCTCTGGGTCTAGAGACAAGTGTACCAACAAAATTGTTTTCCACCCCCAAGACCACTTATGTGTAGTTTCTAATTGCTCCCAGATTCTGTCCCACCAACGCCATAGCCAGATGGAACCAGGGCACTCGAGAAAAATGTGCTCGATCGTTTTTGGAATCTTTCTACTTGGCCATGCAGATTTACAGAGTTTGCACCAGGGATTTGCAATATCTCTTTTCTCCAGAGAGGATCTGTCTGTCAGCCAGTCATTCGTGGGGAGGCACCGGTGTTCTATCTGCCATTGAAGGGAGACTACCTTAGAAGGTTTGATCTCTGAATCTTTGAATCATTTAATGTTTCTGAGATCCTCCTTGTTAATGTTCAGCTGTTTCATCCATCTTTCCTCCATCCTTTCTTTCAGATTGAATTTTGGTTTAATCATTCGGTAAGTCGACTTGACCGATAGAGTGTATAGGTATCTGCTAAGATTCCTGTTGAGCTTATTTTTGGTTCCCCACGACCAACATGCAGGGTCAATGGGCAGATCTTAGATAGGTGTGGATGGTCTGAAGGCTAGATACGACTGTGCRTCCARTGAAAGGACTCTRATTCTGAARATATTTTYCRTTGGCATCCAAATTGGGGTAAGATCATTATTAAGGTTTAATACATTATCCTCCTTTAGTACATATGGGGCGATTAAGGCCTCCTTGTCTGGGGATATGAGAATGACGTTGCCTACCCTTCGTGGATCATCTTTTGTGGTCACCCAATCGCTTTCCTGCAGTTTCTTCCCTCTCTTAAGCACTCCACTCAATGGGAATCAGTTCCACAATTTTGTCTAGATTCTTTTGTATGTGGTGACAATGTTTTAATTTGTTGTGGAGGAGATGCGGGGAGGTCCAATCCCGAGAATCTTCATCCCAAATGTCCCTGATCCTAGTTACCCCCCTCCTTATCCAGCTATTCCATGGGTTACCGTTACAATGTAGTGTGGTACCTCGGTGGTCCCTGATCCAGGTGTTGTTAAAAAATGGTTGTTGGTTAATCTCTTCTCATCGTTGAGGGAAATGTTTATCCGGTAGGGGTAATTTTCTCCAGGCCTTGAGGATTGTTAGCCAGAAAGAATCGTTCATGATGTCTTTCCTTACTGGTTCTCTGCTGGACGTTTGATCCAGTTCAACCACTTTTATTGTGCCTCTGGGGATCGACCAATCCCTATTTTCTAACCACATAGCTGGATCTACGGACTCCACTGTCTGGGGGGTCAGTCTTCTCAATTGTTCCCAAGCCAGACCGCTCCACGTGGTTTAAGGGTTGAGCAATAGTCTCTTGACCCATTGAACTGAGAGTGTCATGGCTTGGAGTGTTGAGTCAAAAATTCTCAATCCCCCTCTTGACTTTGGTTGGGTGACTGAGGACTAAGTCACTCTACTAATAACATTCTTATATTCACGATTCCCTCTTCACAAGAAGGCTCTAAGCTGTTGATGAAAAAAAATTGTGCATTTACTATCAAGGGTCCAAATTGCTGATTTATACAAAATTGAGGCTAAGATTACGTTATTAATCACCAAGGATCTGCTCATTATCGATCTGTGTTTTTTCTTCCATAGCTCAAGCTTGATCTGGGCACTTTGGAATATAACCTCATCATTTATTTTAGGTTTCCCTTCGGCGAACAACGAGATGCCTAGTACCCTTATTGGCTTGTCGAGGGGAAATCATTTGATTTTAGGTTTTTCTGGGGGTCTAACTCCCTGATGATGTATCCACCAACCTAGAATTTTTTCCCCCCAGTTAACCTTCATGTCTACTATTCTGCAAAATTTATTCATTAATTCCTGTATCGCATCCATATTATCTTTTGTTGCTTCAACCATCAGAAAGAGGTCATCTGCAAATGGTGAGCACATGGGAATTGCTTCTTCCGGAATAGACGTCACTTGAATTTTCCTAATGTCCTTGTGTTGTTTTAGGTTGGCTGTTAAAGCTTCCATTATAATTATGAAGAGAAATGGTGCTAATGGATTGCCTTGTCTGACCGATCTCTGTAATTCTATTGGGGGTGCCATACTTTCATTAACCATGACTCTAGTGGTCGCGTTTCTATGCATGATAGTGATCCACCTTCTGAAACACGGACCGAAGTTCATTTTCTCCAAACATTTGTCCAAGAAGAACCAATCTCCATGATCATAAGCTTTTTCAAAATCTATAAAAGTAAATGTTGCATTATGTTTAGATTGGCGTGCAACTCTGATAAGTTCATTTATTAGAAGGATATTATCTTGTCTGTTACGTCCTGTGATGAACCCTGTTTGTGATGAGTGGATGATGTCAGCTATGACTTTGAGCATTCTGTCAACTGGTGTCTTGGCGACCAGTTTATAAACCATTGTGAGGAGTGTGATGGGGCGGTAATTACGAATATTAAGTTTGTCTCCTTTTTTGTATAAGAGTGTGAGAATCCCTTGACTAATTATTTCCCCTGTATCCCCAACCTCCCAGACCGCTTGGTCGTAGTCCATTAGATCTTGTGAGAGTGGACCCACATGGATTCTCATAATTCTTTGGGGACGCCATGAATTCCTGGCGTCTTTTCTTCTTCCATAAGGATTAAAGCCTTCCAAATTTCTTCCTTAGTTAGTGGCATTTGCTTCCGTGATTGATTTATTGAAGGGGATTAGGAATTCATTGATTTCTTTTTCCTTTTGTGAGAGGGGAATAGAAGAATTTTTCGAGGTGAAGAGATCTTTGTAAAAGTCCCTCGCCAGCTTCATACTAGCTGATGTTGAGATGGCTAATGGTTCATCGTTCTTGAACGGGTTCATTAAAGCCTCTATCGTAGTTCTTCCCGTCCTAGCTCTGGCCATGGCAAAGAATCGAACGTCCATATCGCCTTCCATCTGATGTTTCTTTAATTTGCCACGAATTCTCAATCTCTGCCATCTGTACTCCATATAATTTAGCAAATGATCCTCCAGTGTCTGAATCTCTTTTGCTATTTGCTCTAGGGCCTCTTGATCATCTGGGTTCATTTCTGTTTCTTGTAGTTCTTGAATTCTTTCCATAGTTTCTGTCTCTTTTTTATGTCTCGGTTTTGCCAAGGCTTTAGAGTACTCATTGCATTTACGACCTAGGAATGCTAGGCCGTAGTTGAACCATATGATGTCATTACCAATGTGAACTTTCAGGTTTCTCCAAAATTCTCATACATCCTTGAGGTATTGACCATAGGCAGATGTTTTTTTTTTTTTTTTTTTTTTTTCAAGTCCATGGTGTTGTAGAGGCCAGTCACTGAGTACACAGTAATCACCTGGAGCAGTAGGTCGTGGGTGTCCTGGAATATGAGACCACCTCCCATCCCATCCTCACGTCAATACTCCTAGCGCACCCCCTATCCCACTGTCCTACCTCAGTGTGACCAGCACTCAGGACCATTACCCTACCAATGGGCAAGTAACTTGGACTGAACAACAGTGATAGGCACCTGGGCTGATAGGTTGCCCAGCCCTGGTGGAAGCGGAATCGGAGAAGCCTTGTCGAACGGGAACTTCAGACGCCAGGCCCAGACAATCTACTACAGGCCCCAAGAGACTCTGGGCCCTAGGTTTCAGACAGGGTAGCACCCATTGAAGCAGTCTTACCATCCTTCCCCTAGCTTACCCAAGGCCAGGCAGAACTCAGACTGGCCTGTGACGCGCAACCTCATGCCCTGTGCTGTCTTTCGTTCGGAGTGTTAGCTGTGCGGAAAAGAGGCCCAGAAAAACAGCAAGATGGGGTGTGCCAAGGATTTTTGGAAATTGAGTGTGGGGACACAAACGGAACTGAAATCCCCCGTGTTGGTCCGATGGAGCAAGTTGATCGTTTTCGTGCGTCGCAAAATGTGCGCGCGATAAGCGGGAAGAGAGGGGAAGATCCAAATTCAATCCAAAAAGTATTGTCGTGCCTCCCACCGGGCTACAGCCCGTCGTTTAGAACAGAAAGGCTTGGGCACGCTTCGCGTGTCTCATTTTCGTATTAAATCTCGTCGTCGTTCGCTGGTTAGTTCTGAGTCTGACGTGGAAGGTCTCAACCGCGTGGCTCTCTCTTTATGCTCGTCTTCGCTCCGCACACGGTAGTAAAAACCCCTGGACTCGTAGCGCTCAAAACGCTGATATTCGGTGCACAGAGTGCGCGGCCAGTGGGGTTCTACTGCCGTCCACAGAATGACAATCAACTCGTTAAATGGCAACAATACCGAGTAAGGTGAGAAGTGCGTATCGATAATAACAAACCCGGCTTCTACAAAACCAGAACAGCGGTTGGCCGGAGGGAAATAATATTGCCCGTCGATTTGTGCAACGGCTTTTCGCGCGTCTCACTCACATACTCGTGTCCTTTCCTCACTGTAAGGAAAAGGTCGCGTTGGGATGAGAGATACGGGAGGCTGGCGCCCAATCGAAGGGTACTTGTCAGTCCACATGTCAATCAATCACAAAATATCCTGAGACGTCATTAAGAACAAAAGCGATTCGCCCGTCCCCCAATCAATCTTTTTGACACAAGAGAGAGAGCAGACACAGATCAGCTTGGTCACGCATATGGCTACGGGTCCGATCAATTCAACACAACGTAGGTCCCTGGGCGCCTTGCTTCTCAGGGCCGCCTCGTGGCTCGGCTGCTGATGTCGTGCAGCATAAGGCTGATGGCATGCGCAGTGCAAACGGAGCTACAAATCTAAACACTCTTGCATTCTAGAACAAAATCCCGACGACAATCGTCTAATCAACAAAGGAGTCGCATATTCCATACATGCATTCACTGTGGAGGGTGCGAAAATGAGACATGCACCGGAAAAGATGGGTCGCATTGCACAGTACACACTCATTCACCCTCCACAAGACAAGAAGGCGGGGTCCTTGCGTAGGAGGATTACCCAGGAAACTAATGGAAGAGTTCCGGAAGAAGTTCTTTTACGCAAGAGAAGCGCACCGATTTGCTCCTACTTAGGAGAGAAAGCAAGAGACAATCAATCGAGACACATCTTTGTTCAAAAGTAGAGAAAAGAGAGGGGGGGGGGAGAGAGAGAGAGAAAGAGAGAGAGAGAG
>BFEA01000145.1:1134270-1145549 GCA_003427395.1 Chara braunii | reverse complement strand
TAGCACCTAGGGGTAGGCTCCATCTATTGGTGGGGAGCAACACCTGCTGGAAAGCGGGTCCAGCGTCCCTTACACAGATTGTAAGTAGCACATTTGAAGGGTGAGGCCTGCCARCATTGATTGCCCYGTCTCYCAGGGGATTAACTGAGCAGGCATTCRACATGGTAAACAGAAGGAGTCGGCCTCTTCAGCACTCAACTTGGCCGTCAGATAACACTGATAATCCTAGCAGACCCCTCCTCTGAGGGTTGTTGTGTCCCCCCTGCTGCCCAACTCAGTCCCTTCCGTACCATCCTAAGTCTACTATACAGTTGGAGGGGGGGGGAAAAGGGGTCAGGGAACTCTTGGGCAGATTTCATGGGGATTGCTGTATCTATTTCTGTCCACTCATTGAACAGTAAGCGGTAATCCCTTTCTAAACCCTCTCCCGGTTTCTGTCCACCTTTCCATTCCACTCKTCCCACCCGTCCCYCGCTGTCCCCTCCYAGCCAGCTTGAGCAAAACTGTTTAATTTTGAGTAGGATGTCCTGTTTGGAACCTAAAGTTTGTAGTTGGGCTTTGAGTGCCTCCCATTTCACTGTGATTTCGATTTGGATTTGTTGTCGAATGCTATCCGTGAATTCAGGGTCATCCAGTCTCGCGCTTTCCATCTTGTAGGTGCAGCGTTGTCTCCAAAGAGCCCAAAGTACTGCCCTGCGTCCTAATTTGAACAGGTTGGCGGTGAATTCATCGGGCACCTCTATGGTCCACGTTTCGCAGAGCAGGGCTTTCCAGTCCCACGGCCATGGGGATTGTGTTCCTAATTGGTCCCAGATTGGTCCCACCATCGCCAAAGCCATACTGCGCCCGGGCACTGCAAAAATATGTGCTCAATGGTCTCCGGCCTGTTGCGGGAAGGGAAGGCGACCGTGCACAGTCTGCACCAGGGCAGGGCTTTCCCCAGTTGCTCGAGGCGGGTTCTGTTTATGAGCCAGTCGTTAGTCGGAAGGCAACGGTGCTCAATTTGCCATTGCAGAGAAGCGAACTTCGCAGGTTTTGCTTTAACCAAATTGAACCATTTTATGCTTTTCAAATCATTTCTGCTTATATTCAGGTGGGTCATCCAACGTTCCTCCACTCGATCCCTTAGATTGAGTCTGGGCCTGAGGAGCCTGTATGTCGCCTTGACCGTAAGACTATGCAATGACTTCGTGAATTTCCGTCCCTGTCTTGTGGATGTTGACCATGTCCATTCGACCGGGTCCAGGGCCAGTTGGTGGATGGGGACGTGCAGGGAGAACGCTGTGAGTTGCTGCTTATCTTGAAGCACCCTGATTCTAAACAAGCTTGCTTCGTGGATTCTTTCAGTGTCATCGTTTTCCAATTTCTGTATCACATTGTTCTCATTCACCTGATAAAGATTTATTTCCACAGTACCGTTTGCGTCCTGGTGCTCCACCTTGCCTACCACTCCTTGATGGCACCCAATCCTCTTTTTGCAACATCGGGCCTTTCCTGAGGATCCTCCACCAGTCGAGGGGGATCATTTCAATCAGGGCCTCTAGTAGAGAGTCTTCCACTTTGTGGCAGTGGCGTAGCTTCTCTCTTAGCAGCTGCGGGTTGACCCACTCTCGTTGCTCTTCATCCCATATGTCTTGGACTCTGGTTATTCCCCTCGTAACCCAACTCCTCCAAGGAGAGGCCTCGCAATGAAGGACCTGTCCATGGGGGTCAGTCACCCACCTATTCCCAAAGAGGGGTTGACGTGCTACCTCCTCCCATCTCAGCGGGGGGATTTTGTCCGGGAGCAGAAGACACCTCCATGTTCGCAGCAGGTCCGGCCAGAAGGGGTCATGCCTCAGGTCCGCTCTTGCTGCATGCCTGGGGGTAGGAGGGCGTCGTATTGAGATCTTCTCCTAGGGATAGACCATTCTCTGTTTTCTAGCCACATCACCGGATCACGTTCTGCTGCTGTCTAGGGGGCCAGCCGAGCAATCTGTTCTAGAGTCAGCGCCTTTCAGTGGACTCTCGAGCAAAACAGGAGTTTTTTCAACCACTGTAGTGCCAAGGCTTTGGTTTGTAACGCCGGATCAATGATGCCCAGTCCTCCTCTCGATTTTGGTTGCGTTATGGATTGCCATGCCACCCTACTAATAACGCCCTGATACTCATGGTTGCCTCTCCAGAGTAAGGCCGCTATCTAGCGTTGCAATGGACGGAGGGCCGCTTTGTCCAGTGCCCAGATTGCTGATTTGTACCACAGGGTGGTCAGCACAACATTATTAATTATGACTGCACGACCGAATAGGGATGTATGTTTGCCTTGCCATTGCGTCATCTTTTCCAAAGGAGGGGTGGAGATCCATTCATTGTTGGTGGTAGGTTTGCCTTCCGCCGACATTTGTTCCCCTAGCACCCTTATGGGGGCTCCCGGAGGGAGCCATTTAATCCTTGGGTGCTCCGGGGGATGCACTCCATGGTGGTGTATCCACCACCCTTGGGTCTTGCTGCCCCAGTTCACCTTCATGTCTGAGAGCCTGCTAAAGCGATCCATCATCGACTGGACCCCGGCTATTGCCTCCCTGGATGCATCAAGCATGAGGGTCAGGTCGTCGACGAAGAGGGAGCACACCGGGATCGCATCCTGTGGGATTGAGGAAACTTGGATTTGCTTGATATCCTTGTGTGTTCTCAGGTTGGCGGTTAGAGCTTCCGTGACGATGACAAAAAGGTAGGGGGCTATTGGGTCCCCTTGTTTGACTGACCGTTGTAGCTCAATGGGCGGGGCAAGGTTTCCATTTACCATGACGCTAGTTGTTGCATTCCGGTGCAAGATCCTTACCCATCGTCTAAAGCATGGTCCAAAGCTGAGCTTTTCAAGGCATTTATCCAGAAACAGCCAATCCACATGGTCATATGCTTTTTCAAAGTCGATAAATATAATTGCCGCATTATGTTTAGATTGTCTCGTGAGCTTGATGATTTCATTGACCAGCAGTATATTGTCTTGGATATTCCTGCCTTGAATAAACCCAGTTTGGTCCGGGTGGATGATGTGCGTCATGAATGGGACCAGACGGTTTGCCAGGGCCTTCGCCATGAGCTTATAGACCACTGTGAGGAGTGTAATCGGCCTATAATTCCTGATGTTTGTGCGATCCCCTTTTTTATAGAGGAGGGTCAGAACTCCTTGACCCACTATCTCCCCTGTCCCTCCGATGTCCCAGACCTCATGGTAATAGTCCATGAGGTCCTGCGAGATGTCTGGCCACATGACCTCCCAGAATTCCTTGGGCAAACCGTCTATACCGGGAGTTTTTTCTTCTTCCATTTGCATTAGCGCGGACCTTATTTTTTCCTGGGATAGGGGGCTGTCCAATTCTTCTCTTTGCTGGTCTGTGAGGGTTTGGCTAAGTGGCTGCAAAAAGGCCTCTATCTCTTCCAAACGCTGGGCCGAGGCTACGGTCCCGCATTCGGATCTGAAGAGGGTTTGGTAAAAGTCTCGAGCTATTTTTGTACAGGCTGCCGTGGAGGTTTGGAGAGGATTCCGATTGTCATTGGGATCTTCTAAAGCTTCAATCACTGTTCTGCCAGTCCTGACTCTGGCCCTGGCAAAAAACTTGGCCTCCATGGCACCCTCCGTGTTGTGCCTGGAGATTTTGCCGCGAATTCTGGCCCCCTGCCATCTATGTTCCATGTGTCCCAGGAGGGGGACTTCCAGGTCTTGAATGGCGACGCCCGTGAGTTGCGCATCGTCAACAGTGTTATCTTCCTGCTGGTGCAGGTGTTGGAGTTGATGCTGCAAGGAGATTTCTTCCGCATGGCGTTGCTTTGCTAAAAGCTTTGAGTACGCATTACACTTGTGGCCTAAAAAAAGCAGGTCGTTGTTGAACCATTCTATTGAGTTGCTGACCTGGTTCCTCTGCGCCTGCCAGAACGACCAGACCTCCTTAAGGTAAGCACAAAAGCGCTCGATTTTGAGAAGGGAAGTGTTGAGTTTGTAATAGCCCCGTCCTTGGTCGGGTTTCTTCCTAAAAGCGAATATAGCTATGCACATCACGTGATCCAGCCCCGGGTGTGGGCTACGGGGGAATATCCCCATAACTTGGAGGGCTCCTTGTATCTCCTCGGAGGCCAGGATCAAGTCAATTCTCGACTTGGAAGTTTTTTCCTTGTCATTTCTGCGGAAACATGTGAAGCGTCCGTCGGCCGGGAAGTGCCTTCTAAAGGTATCGAAAAGGTCGAGCGACTGGGACAGTTCTGCGATGCACCTTTCATCGTTTTGCATGTACTGTGGGCAGGGTGTGGGGATGTGCCACCTGTCGAGCCAACGATCCGGGGCTGCGTTAAAATTCCCCACCAGAATCATCGGGATACCTGTCGGTAGTTTTGCTCTCAAGGATTCCAGGAATCTTTAGCGGGCCGGTGGGTCATTCGGGGCGTACACATTCAGAATACTCACCACCTCCAGCTCCAGCATAGCCAGCATATAGACCCACCTACCTTCTTCCTGGTCTGCAGCCCAGTTACGCATTTCTACCTTTGTGTTGGGGGGGAGCCAGATCGCCACCCCTCCGCTGCCTGGCTTGGGAGCATGGGCCCGGTAGGCTTGGTAGGGCCAGATCTCCTTGTGTATATGATTGTGTTCCGGGTTGTCCATAAGGTGAGTTTCCTGCAAACATACCACATCCGGCCAATCCCTCCCGTCCACTCCTTTTAACTGATCCACTATGGTCTGTCGTTTGGGTAGTTTTGTTGTGACTAGCCCGTTTACATTCAAAGAGCGCAGATCGAGGTCGGCCTGACACTTGCCCAGCTTCCAGGTTCTGTCATTACCGTATAACGCATCCACTACGTTCATCGTATTGACAAAGGGTTTTTTTTTTTATATTTTTTTTTATGGAAAGCCATTTTTCTGTATCCAGCACGCCACCCTGTTGTAGCGCTCCATTTTTCACCAGTTTGATATGGAAGCCCCTGATGTCATCCGCTGACCATAGATCCCCCGTCTTGATTTTCAGCAGTTGGAGATCTTTGAGGGTCTCCTGGTCCTGCCAGCTCAGATCGTTAATTGAGGGGTCATCAGATCGAAGGAATATATCTTTGGATGCCAGCCTATGCTGGCCATATGATATAACCAGGGCCGCTGTAGCTCCTTTGGGGAGCAGATCTTTGGTCAGTTGGGAGATCTCCGTCCCCTGAAGTGGCAATCCCTCCCCCCACGACGTGAGTGCTAGGAACAGAGAAGAACGCCCCCTCATGGTTATTTCCCCATGTACTGCCCCAGGTGGGACTGCCAGTCCCACTTCCCAGTGGCCATCCACCGCCCTTTTTCTGACAGGCAGGAGCGCAAAACCTTTATTGACCAGAGGCGGGTCCTGCTGCGTTGTCTCCAGCAGGACTCTGAGTTTTTGTCGCTTGCTGGTCAGCGCAAGCTCCTGCGGTTTCGGGGGTGGGACTTCCTTTCCCATTGGTGGGGCGTTGGGTTCCATGTTGCCAAGGCCATGCATAGGCCGGCCGGTGCCGGTGCTCCCACTTCCTTACCGGCACCTCCTTGAGTTTGAGTCCCGCCCTCATCTTGCAGCTTGTTCCCCCTTCCCCCTCCATGCTCAGTCTGTGCCGATGCTCCCGCTTCCTTACCGGCACCTCCTTGAGTCTGAGTTCCTCCCTCATCTTGCGGCCTGTTCCCCCTTCCCCCTCCATGCTCATTCCCCCCTTGCCTCTCATCTTTTGCCTGTTGGGTCCGGTTTCCTTCCGGCCCTACCCCCCTCTCTACCTCTTGCTGCTGCAGCGGGTCTGTCTGCGCACAGTTTTCCTTTTCTGTTAACTGTTCCCCTGATGGCTCTTTTGATCCCACTGCCTCAGCTTCCCCGGATTTTTCCTTTGCATCCTTTTCTGTGGCCGCCTTCTCTTGTTCGTTCCCTTTACCTTCCTTCCTTCCAGGTGCCTTCTCTTGTTCGTTCCCTTGACCTTCCTTCCTTCCTGGTTCCTTTTTCGGTTCCGCGGGGGGTCGAGCGGGGGGCTGAAAGCGACTGAGAACAATATTTAGGAACTTTTTGCATACGTCGTCCCAGCTAGTCCCTTCAGGTAGCCCTTGGACCAGGGCCTTGTGCAGACTTGTGCTGCCCTGCAGCATGGGGATGAGCGCTCTGTATACCCCATCCCAAAAATCAGTATCCCCGTCCCCGAATTGGGAGTGCAGACTACCCATCAGCCAGTCCGCCACCGCCTGGAGGCTCATTTCGACTGTTCGTTCACTTGTCTCCGCCTCCGCCATGTCCACATCAGGCGGTGTGGGGGGGGAGGGGGGGGGCGGGGTCCCAGGGGGTAGCTCGATATCCATCGGTGCCGGGCCGAAGGCATCTTCGAAAACATCTTGTTCCTCTTCGGGGCCCCCTCCCTCCGTGTGGTCCCCTCTACGGGATCTTTGACCGGCATTTAGTGTGTCAGTTTCTGCAGGGTCATTTTCTTTCTGCCGTATACCCCCGTCCTTTTGTGCAATTAGTAATTTTCCGGTCGGCAGAAATTCCTTTGCAGTTGGACCCCAATCCTTTTTTTGTTGATTCTCCTGCAGCCCCTTTGCCTGTTTTTTTTTTTCCTGGAGGGGCTGCTTTTTTTGTGCCAATTTTTCTTTGCCTTGTTCTTTATTTGTCGGGGGAAGCTTTTTGGATTCTTTTTGGGGGCGGGGCTTCAAGCCCGGCTGCCGCGTACTTATTTTGGAGCTCCTTTTGATTGGGTGCTGCAGACAGGCCGTCTTTGTGCTCAGGTGCCCGTAGGCTTTGCATTTAAAGCACCAGGGCCTGAACTTATGGGCCGTGTGGATATAGTAAACTTTACCCCCCATCCTAAAGGGAACAATGTCGTCGATGGAAAAGAGACAGTCTTTCGGTAAATCCAAGGCTAGCATCAAATAATCGTCTCTTTTGGCAACGTACGAGGGGAGAGGGTCTATGAAATCCACAATGTTATATTGTTGCCCCAAATCGTAAATGAAGGCCACCTGCACTTCGATCGGAATGTGCCGTAGTTCCACCCAGAAGTGATCCCGCATTAGCTGATCCCTCTTTTCCTCCGGACTCAGCTTCTTGGGTTGCCAGGGGTAGATTCTCACGTCTGATCCTTCCCACTTCACCTTCTTCCAGCCATCCATTTTGCATTTGTCTTGTGTAAAAAGGCTGAGCACCGTGCATACAGTCGACGAGAGCGGTTGGATCAGAAAAAACTCCTGAGCACCCTCTGCACTGCCTTTCAATTCTTCCAGTTTCCGGCAAATCCATTTCGTTTTATCATTAATCGATCTTTGTGCTGCGTCACCGTAGAATATCCAGTTACTCGCGTGTTTGATGTACACGTCGTCTTGCTCCCCCAATTTGTCTGTCGGATATGTCTTCATTATTGTCTTCCTTCCCCCTTGGTCGACCACCTGATTTTCTGAGGGGAGGAGGAGGAGGGTGAGGAAATAGGCCCTGACCGAGGAGAGGTTGTTCAAGGGTACCTGTAGCGTCTGTGCATCTCCTTCCCGTTCTCCTTGTGGTTGGCGTTGGATGGCTAGGGATTTTTCCTGAATCGTGTTCCTCACCCTCTGGGCCCATGAGGGCCCCAGTCCTGCCTTAGGTTTGGGACCCTTTTCCGAGTGAACCCCCTTCTCTGTGAGCCTCTCCTCCTCCGTCAGCACCTCCCCTTCCTCGTCCTTCTGCTCCATGGTCACCTCCCCGGGTACTTTCTCCAGCTCCTCAGGTGATCCCATGATTGCATCCCTGTCCGGGTGTGTCCCTCCTGACACCGAGATTTCCTTGTTCGTGGATGTGGTCTCCGGTGTTGACTCGGTGTGGGTGGTTGGCAGGCTTGGCCACTGTTGGTGGCTCATCTGGAACCCACCTTCTGCTGGGGTTGTGTGAGATGACTCTGAGGGGGGTGGTCATTTTTCGAGCCGGGTGGGCGGCCTCCCATAGGGGCTCATCACCATGTGTCTGTACGGGCCATGTCTCATGGCTCCTTGGTGGAATATGAGGGATCCCTGCCCTCTTATCTTCTTAACCCCGCTCTCCATCGATCAGTTATTATTATTTCTGCACCCTACTTGAATCACGTCACACTTCGTGTTTGATTGCGTCCCCTTTTTTTGTTTTTCTTGTTTTATTCCGTCTCTTTATACCTATATTTGTTGTTTTAGTTTGCTGATTTATAGGTTACTCTGCTCAGCTGGCCAGAAGGGTCATTGGGTAATGGGAGGGGTGGGCAGGAGATGGACAGATTTTACCACAGGAGGTTTCGCTGACACGTGTCACACTTCCTTTGCCGTCGCCCTCCTATAGCGACACGGAGGCCTGTTTTCCTTCCCCTTGCTCCCCTTGCTCGCGCGCAGTTCCTTTCCGGTATCCCACTGCCTGTGCCGTCGTACACCTCCTTCGCTGTTGCCCGGTCGATGCCGGGTTTTGTCTTATCCAGCTGTCCACCTCGCCACCCGGTGCTATACTGCTCTCAGCTGGTTGTTCTCCCCCTTACTCCCTTTACTCTCGCTCCGTACCTGCGTGTTTTATCCTGCCCTTCTCCTCGGTACTATCGGCGATCCGCTCTCCCTCCACCCTGTCCGCCCCTCCTCACCCCTACCCTTTGCGACCTTCTCGCTGGTAACGCCGATCCTCTCACCATGCACTGCCCGCATCACCTTGCCCCTACCCTTCGTGTCAGTAGACGGCACAGCTGGTTCCAACTCCTCCAAAATTCATCGTCGCTCCTCCACGAACGCTTCCCTGCCGTCCCCTGCGCACATCTCCTGTGCACCTGCTGGCTCTTTCTTCGATGATGGTTACTTCCGTCTCTGGCAGCTAATCTCACACTTTGGTCTCAACCACAGCGTCTGCCTGGCTCTGTCTTCGTCAATGGTTACTTCTGTCTCCGGCGACTAACCACACACTTTGGTCATATCAACAGCATCCTCCATTTCGACTCGCCCATCCTCCTGCGATGGTCGGCCCAGTCATATGTCACCACGTGTCGAAACCGTGGCTCTCGCTCGAGTCCTACATGGAACCCCTCAGCAGGTTGACGGAACCTGTCAGGGGTCAAGCCAACTTCCACGCCAGCCCGTGACGCGGCGCGGCTCAGTGCTGTCGACTTCCCGCGCGTGCTCAGCGCCTGCAGCACCCTGACAATGGCTGATAGCCAATGTTGTTTTTTTTCTTTCTGACAGCCTCCTTTTCTTCTTTTTTTTTTTCCAAAGAAAAAGCCAAGCGAGTCCTGCGGCTTGGAAAAACGTAGTTTTCTGTTTTCACATAGTCCGCAGCCTGGAAAGGTCTCATGGGAGGATTCCTCGCCGCAATTTTGTGCCAACTCTAGAGGGTAGGGGGGACGGCGTGTCTGTCCTGGAAAGGTCTTGGAAAAGTCTCACCGGAGGCAGCAGCCAATAGCGACCAAGAGTGCCACAAAAAAAAAAAGGAAAAACATAGAAAAAAAAGAAAAAAATGAGTGCCGACGGAGAAAGGCAACGATTGGCTCAACTGATTCCCAAAGGGTTTCCACGGCGCATTTGGTCCTCCGCGGTGGGGTCCCCCCAGAACTGCTTTCCAGCTTTCCAAAATTCTTTGCCCCTTTTTTTTGGCCGAACGGTTTTTCCATCCTTTGGCTTTGTGGGGTCCAACTCTTATTGGTAATATCATCCTTGGGGGCACTGGGCCCTTTATTTAAATAAAAAAAAAAGAATAGAAGAAGAATAGTAATGCAAACTAACGTAAAGAAAGGACCAGAACAGAAAAAAAGAAAAATTTAAAGCGAAGTAAAAGGACCAGAACAGAAAAAAAAAGCAACGTATGTGGTAGTACTACCGGAAAAGGGAAGGAGAAAAAGATTTGGAACAAGGCAAAAGGAAGATCCTAGGAGTTCCTAATTGTGACGAGGCAAAGAAGATTCCGGAGGTTCGTAAGACAAGTGTAGTTTAGGCCAATAGACATGGGACAGGGGTTCAAGTCCTTGGGGACGGCGAAAGCAAGAGAAGGCGTCCAATACAGGCTGAGGCCCGGACCCATAGGAATGCGGAAAGGAAAAACTTTGCCACGGAAGTGTTTGCAGGACCCCACACCTCACAGAAAAGTTTATGGAAAGGCCGAAATGTCTTCCAAAAACCGTATTCCGGGATCCCACAGCCCGCATTTCGTGGCCTGGAAGATCGCCAGTGGATGTTTTCACATGGTCCGCGGTCTGGAAAACAGCGAGCAGAGGAAATGGCGCTGCAAATTTGTGCCGAAAGCTGAGGTTGGCCCCCAGAGCCGTCTTGAACTTTTCCAAAACCAGGTCCCGTGGACGGGAGGCAGCAGCCAGAAGCGATGAAGAGTGCCACAAAAAAAAAAAAAAAAACCTGAAAAAAGAACAAAACAAACAAGTGCCAACAGAAACAGGCAAAGATTGGCTTAACTGATTTCCTGAGGGTTTTCCAAGCGCATTTGGTCCTCTGCGATGGGGTCCCGGAAAAAGTACTTTCCAACTTTCCAAAATGACTTGCCCGCTTTTCGTGGCCACACGTCTTTTCCATCCGCACCGCAGTGGGGTCCGACCCTCAGAAGAACAGAAGGGAAAGGGACGTGGCTCCAATTCTCGTCTATATTCATAGCGAAAAACCTCGCCCACTGCGGCCAAATCCCATCCTTCCATCTCGAGAAGTTCCTGAGAGATTTAATAAAGCATTGCCCTGGGTAACTACAAATTCGAAGCTCAGCCTTCAAGGCTAGCCCGCACTTTGAATGAGAATAAATTTGATGAAGAAAGCAAATGACCTGCGTAGCACGGTTCGCGGCCCTTCCCGTTCGGGCGAACAAGTTCGCACGAACAGGTCGTGAACATGCTCGCGAGAACGCGTTTTCGAGACTCGCAAACGGGGTTCGCCTGGGCCGCTACTGGTCGCCAGAGGGGTTTTGGAGGGGCCTGCACTGCGCCGGTGGTTACTGTGCAATGCAATGTCTGACTCTCTCTCTCTCTCACACACACACACACACACACAGTGTGAGCACCAGAGTGCATTGCACAGTCTGCTGCTCACTGACAAATCAGCAGACTGTGCAATGCAATGTCTGCCGCACACACACATCACACAAACACACACAAACAAACAAAAGAACAAACACACACACACACACACACACGCGCGCACACACACACACACACACACACACACACACACATCAGTCAAATGCATCCTGGGCAGACTGTCACGGTTCAACCTCCTGACGAGTCGGTGAAAGTCCGACTAAACAGTCTGGCACAGTCATGCTTTTCTTAGTGTATAGCGAATATGACAACACACACAC
>BFEA01000145.1:1073040-1113997 GCA_003427395.1 Chara braunii | reverse complement strand
CTCCAGTCTTCCCGCAAACAGGACCTTCAGGTAAGACACACACACACAAACATAGAGAGAGAGAGAGAGAGGGTGAAGACATTACGCAGCTTACTGGACACATGAAAGAAAATAGCCTAAAAAGGTGGAAAAGGAGGAACGTGCTACACCAAACGACCGCGAGCGCACGCGCGCGCGCGCGAGAGAGAGAGAGAGAGAGAGAGAGAGAGAGAGAGAGAGAGAGAAGAGGTCACGGCAACCTCGTCTCTCTCTCTCTCTCTCTCTCTCTCTCTCTCTCTCTCTCTCTCTCTCTCTCTCTCTCTCTCTCTCTCTCTCTCTCGTGCGCGCGCGCTGTCGGAGGGCGCGGTATCCCGGCCCTCCTCCGCGTGCCAAATCCCTGTTTGGTACCAGACCTCACTCTGATGCTCCGGCCTATAGATGTATTTTGGACCTCTGTTGTTCCTGGTATCCAGGTTGTACCTTGGCGTGGACCAGTCCCGGTGACGCTGCCCTCAACAAAAGGGGTGCGCCACAGGACTTTTATTGGTCCACGCAGGCTCGGCGGCCTGCTATACAGCAGAGCACAACCGGCCTGTGGTCGTGGTAGCCGCCGGGCTCGCCCTGAGACGCGGAGGTGAAAAGACCGGCGCTGCTTTTTCTACTGCGCGCCGAGTTCTTCCTAACCGGGTTATGGGAGAAGAAAAATAAGTCTAACTGTCGAGTCTATACGGGGGCTTAAGTTCCTGCTTAACTCGGGATTGGCGGGCGGTCTAATTCCCCAGCCGCGGCCGCTATCGGGTGGCCTGGTTTGCATGGATTTGAAGGGTCGTGATGGGAACCTTTGTAGATATTTCAACCGTGTGCTGGGCTCTAGTAGTTGAGATTGAGGGCAGATACAGGAGAAAGAAAAGGTCGAAAGTCGGGCTTTAGAATTGTGCCACGGTGACTTACTTTATGGACAGAGCCACGCGGAGGGATTTTGAAACGCTGTCCCTTCCTTTCCGCAACTATTACTATTATTTTTTTTTATTTTTTTTTTTATTATTTAGTTTTCTAATTTTGATTTCTGCTTGTTGGCCTGTCCTTTCGCGGGAAGCCAACGGTTCGAATTTCGAACCATCGATCTGTGGCTTGGGCCGACCTTGCATATATTATCCGCGGGTGAGCCCCGATCTGGCACCGTGCGATGAGACTTCAAAAGGAGGGTGACCCGCGACCGCATCGGTAGGAGGTCTATCACCCCCCTGTGGAGGGTCATAAGCCCCCTCCTTGCCATCGGACATGGGTACTCGATAAAGATGGGTCTGCGCTGCAATTTAAAAAGGGAGAAGTGACTTCGAGTACCCCGTTATGGGACCACGGTGCCAAACCTGCAGTCATATTGCTAGGGTCTGGGACTGACAAGTGTGAGTTTAATGCGTGATCAACTGTTGGGTTCTAGGCTTGAGTGTTAGTTTCTAAGAGTTGATTATTAATCTATTGTTTTAAAATTCTTGAAAAGCGGTAGAGTCTGAAAAGGACTAATCTAAGTCCCTCGTTCAGAACACAGAGGAAAGCCCTATAAGAAAGAAGAGTGAGTCGGGATGTCATCCACAGCGAGCCACCCGGTATCACGTTGTCTGTGCCGCAGGCTCCGGTGTAGGGAGGTGTGCTCTCGGAAGTTGGTGACTTTGCGCTGTGCTGTCTACCGGGTAGACGCTGTCTATAGAGAAAGGGCAGCTATGGCGCTGCATGGGTATAGGCTCGGGTACTGGTATCACCAGGCCCGCTGGAAGCCTGTGTCCGGGGAAAGGCCCTGGATTACCGTTATACTCAATTATGACGGTGGAGATGAGCTGGTAATGAAGATCAACGTTGAGGGAGCGAGAGAGGGGGAGATGCGGACTAACTCGAAGTTACAGGACGCGATTTCGGAGGCGAGAGACCAGGCTGAGAGACATTACAGATGGGACGGGGTGACGGCAAGACTACGGATAACGGTGGCCTATCACGAGACTGAGACCTCGATGGACACAGCAGACCTGGAACAGATCCACCAGGACAGGGACTCAGGAGGGGAAAGCGAGATGAGTGATGCAGACCGGGAGACGGATCTCAGGTCCTGGAATAGACCAGGCGAGATCGAGAGACATCACCGGGCGGTGAAGCCAGTGGAGCCTGGGCCCGAGGCCAGCTCTCGGCAATTGGCGCCCAGAGGCCGCGGGACGGGAGAGGAACGAGGCAGGGGGAAAGGATGTGTGTGAGACAGCGGCACGGGGAGTGAGAGTATTGGTCATTCACAAGACGGGGTACGGGGTACGGGCTACGAGGCGTTGACATGCGTCCGTGTGGCACAGCCGAAGGGTGAGTGAGAGGGAGAGAGGCGGCTGACGTCAAAGCTAGCGGGCAGTGCACGGGAACAGAGAGTGAGCCTACTGCGCACGTCAGAGAGGGGGAACAGGACGAATCTTGAAACAGAGGCAAGTACAGTAGGACGGGGACATGCTTGGAGACTCATCTGACGAGTGGTGCGCTCTGGGAAGAGCAAGAGGGCAGTCAACAAGAGATGCGAGAGAGAGTGGGCGGTACGCCCGAAACACGCGTGGCGAGAGGGCCAGCAGCGGTGCGGCTGAGGTAAGGACGTGGGGCACGCGACAGACTTGACAGGTGTCGTGCGAGAGAGAGAAAAGAAGGTCAATGCATGTGAGAGTGCGTGCGGCGGTTGACGTCAGAACTAGCGGGCAGTGCACGTGAATAGAGCTTGATCCTACTGCGCTCGTCAGAGAAGTGGGAAAACAAAATGGGCTCTTAGAGAGACTGTGACCTAGACACTTGGCCTACACGTGGCACTCTCATGCAGAGGAGAAGAAGTATTGGCATAGTGCACGAGTGACTGGGCGACGGGAGAGGAGAAGACCAAGAAGAGTGGGCTAGCCGCAAGAGGGGACTGACAAGCGCGAGGTGGTTACGAGTGTGTACGGCCTATATGCGGTGTAAGCTACGCATGTACTGCCCAAGGAACCAAGACAAGAAAGGATCTGAGAACGAGACAAGGGGAAGGCCCGCAGTGTGGTTGACGACAACCGCTACCTACGTGCTTGTGTGAGGCATAAACCAACTACAGTTGGCAGAAGCTGTCAGCAGCGAAGTGCTCGTGTAATTGGTTTCCTCTGACTCGCTCAAGGGAGGGAGGATACACGCATGTAAACGTGCGTGAGGGGTGATCTGCAGGTCTGGTTGGATCGGGCACAGTGTGAGGCATTACGCCGTCGAAACGGTGAAGAGATGAGAAAGAAGGACATGTTATCACGCCTGGTTTGTTGACGTCACCCGTCGCTGCACGTACAAGACTTGACTCTTGACCTACTCTCGGATGATAGAAGTGACACTCACGTTGAGTGTTTCATAGTAGCTACCAGATGCTTTGGGGGGTCGTCTATCTCATTCTTGATTGTTGATTCCCCTCTGTAGTAACGGAGAATGAGTGGGGGGAAGAAGCGAATCGGGACTCGATCAGAAGGTGGACACATGTCTCTTGCAGCTCATGAGTGATTTTACACGCGTTGTTTCGTAAGGTATAGACGGAAAAGAGAACTTGATGAAATATTGAGAGAGGTTGGCTTTCAGTTTCCATTACGAGAAAGGTAACCGCTCTAATTCAGTTCATGCCTTCAGTTTTCCTTTTGTTTACTAGGAGGTAGAACTGCCAAAGAGCTCTCTTGGACTGTTCCTTCACGATCTTCATTTCAGTTTCTCTTAACAGTTGTTTTTAGTATCAGATAGTGAACAGAGATTGTCGTCGTTCTTGTTAGAATTCTTTGTGGAAACCCTGTCTGATTAGAAAGTCTCCTCTCGGAACTAAGGCTGGTTGATGATGAGACTGACTCCGTGAATGTTTGGCTGGGGTAAGCCTTAGTATGACTAGCGACCTTGAGGCAAGGCAAAGGAAAGTGGCTGACTGATCTAGCAAGGCTCAACCCAGACCTGCCCTCGAATCTTCCGTCACAACGCATGTTTTCGGCTGATGGGTAGAGGGCGGGAACTGCTGCGACAAATCATTTACCTGTTGGCAAAATACTTGCTGGACGGTGACTAATAGGGTAAATAAAGGTTCTGATCAGTCAATTTTCTCCAAGGTAGCTCAGGGAGGTGTTAAAGGCTAGATCTCGGATGTCGTGAAAGTAAATGGCTCTTTCACGCTACCTTAATAAATGCCCTGATTTTTTTTTCCCGAAAGGATGGAGTCTTGAGCATGAGTTTCATAAACTGTATGAGTTCTGTTAATGCCATTTTGAAGGTTGTGTATGCCCAGACGCTACGAACCCGACTTTCTGCTACGCAAACAAAGTTGTGCGCATGAGTCAGTGAGCTCTCTACGGACTGAGTGAAGTAACTACCCTGATACCCCTGGCATTGTATTGTTCAGATCAACCTATAAGAGAGAACAAAACCAAAGTTTACTTGATTGTTCTTGGGAAGCAAAAAAACTTCGATAGTAGCCGATGTGACAGAGCGAAATTAAAATTGGAAAAAGGCGTCCACATTGTTCCGGGGCTTGACCATCTGCAAAGCCCTATTGTTCCAAGAGGTCTCTTCTTTGTGGCTCGCTGACAAACTGTGTGCCAATATCCAGGGAGCCTTAAGTCAGTGATGCCTCTTGAGACACTGGGCGTTTATGACAGTCCCGTCTACAGGTCGTCACTGCTAGGGAGCTCGAGCAGAATCAGGCGGTTAGTTCAGACCGCCTCTTTGTCTGGGCTCAGTGAGTCTATTGGACCCGATCAATCTCCAGGAATTATAGAGAAGAGCTTTCCGTAAATATTATCGTGTGTTGACCGTTCATCTGCTATTCTTTTGGCAAAGCGAATGACGTGCAATGGCAGACTGAAAATGCTAGCGAGGATAGATGGTCCCATACATCCTGGATCCAGTGTTCCGCCTTGAGCAAAGCGTCTGCGTAAACTAAGACCCAGGCAGGACCATCCTTTACCTGAAGAGGCGATTCGTTAAGGCCATCGGTAATTTGTCTCATTTTAACTTAAGCCTCGAAGCGAGTACTCGGGGGTTGATAGTGAACGGTTATTAATCTTTTCTCCTTCCTTACTAATCCAGTATCATGCGATTACGGAGAGGTTTGTGGACTGACTAGCTGCAAAGAAACCTTACCTGAACTCATCTTGACTGATCTCTGAGGGTTAGGGAAAAAAAAGGCCTCTGGACATCATCAGGAGAGAGATTACTCTCGAAACGTATATTACCCCTTTGCAGCCGGGCCAGTGAGGGCGGCTGAGGAAACCATCTTACTCGGAATAATCACTCAGGTTGACATGTCCATTTGAAAGCGGTTGTCGCTGTTTCTCGTAAGGATACAGACTGTCATCCCCAATGCAATGGGTACTTGCAGAAAGGAGGGAAGTGGTGATACGGTAAGAGTGACTTGCTTATTGTATCAAGATAAGACAGAAGGCTGGGAAGGAACGGTCATTAATAAGTTTCACAACCATATGAGGACAATGATGGAGGAAGCTTTAAAATTAGTGAGAGATCAGCCAACTGTAGAGTACATTCTCTACGTCTGTGGGACAGACGGAAAACTGCACAGTACTCTGTCGACTGTAGGTTCTGTTGAGGGAGCAAAAAGAGCTATCTGTGGTTATCAGTAGAGGAGGTCAACCCATACTCTCAAAAGAGGTGAACCTGTATCGGATAATGACAGACTACGGTGTGATAAAAATTGATCAGAAAACCATCTTCAATTAGATATACAATACATTTGCAAGACGTAAACAGCGGTTAAATCAGCCAACGAGTCTGAGACAATCATAGAGAGGACAATTATGTGACCATGAGTAATCCAGTCATTTTTTATCAGTGAGCATCGTACGAAGTTTGACACTCAGTACTTTTAACCACGGATGGTGTTGAGTACTATCGCAAATGCACAGGGCTCAACGCGGAGGGTGGCCACCAGGCAACCTTCAACCAGAAGCTTTCCCAATGCTCAACATCATAGCAGTTAACTTGTTTTGTGGCCCGCTCTCAGTCAGTGCCTAAACTGGGCTTGGACTCAGACAACCGTAGAGCAGACTCAGCTATGTACGGCATTGGCTTTTAGAGCGATCGGTGTTGACCAGCGCCTGACGGAGCTTTCAGTGTGCAGGACGTGGTAGTGGTTGAGCAGCACACTGTCAAGCTCTCAGGCAAGCTTTGGACAAATCTTCAGACAACTTTTTCAAGTAACCTCGAATGACCTCTGGACAGCATATACATGGTAAACCGTGTGATACCAGCTCATCACTAGAGAGCGTGAAACGGACCAAGAGCAAGTCTCGAGTGAACTTAAGTGGCACCTGAGCTACCTTCTCCTGGAATCCACTAGCAACATCTTTCTCTTAAGTCAGTGGAACATCCGCATTCATCCGGTTCACTCTCTCAACAATAGTTCAACTTTCAGTTCAGATTCAGCTCAGCATTCAGTTATCATTTGGTTCAGCACTCGGTCCGACATCCAATCCAGTATTTGATTCAGCTTTCGGATCAACATCTTGTCTGTTTTCGTAATCAGCAATCATCGTCCAGTGCCTCTTTCAGATCAGCAAGTCATTTACCGTTTAGTTCTCGACCTGCAACTAATCAGAGAGTCACTCGATATCAGATCGGCAAGCAGCCGGAAGAGTAATCAGATCAGAAACCATATCAGCAGCCCAACAAGCAATTCAGTAATTAGCTCAGCAAACAGATAGACATCTAGTCAGCGTTTAGTCGATAAATCTCAGCAGCAGTAACCAACTGGTAACTAAGCAGCGAAAAGCTCAGAGGAGGAATGAGTGATAGTGACATTATAAAGGTAGCATGTTCACTGCGTCAGGGTACGGCGGAGGACTGGAGGGAGAGTGCAGTTGAGGAGTACAATCAGCAGACTGCTATGATGATGGAACACGCACTAGCCCTCGTGAGAAATCATACAAAAATAGAGTATACATACTATTTGCACGACAAGAATGGGAAACTTTGTGCCACCATAACTTCCGTGGGTACTGTTGAAGAGGCAAGGAGGGTTGTTGGCAGCCATAAGTATGTTTCTCGTCTCTGAGCAAGAACACCTCACTTATCTGGACATTTAACAATCACTTAATCAACAATCAATCATCAGCAATCAGTTATTGACAATCAGTTCTCAGCATTCAGTTCCCAGTGATCAGTTTCTGTAATCAGTTTCGGTTACCAGTTCTCCAGGATAGTCTGGTCAATTTGCACGGGCAAGAGTACTCATGAGCACAGTTCAGTCTACGCCGGTCAGTGAGTCAGTGCTGGCTAGCCTCAACCGGATTTCATGCAAAGAGGCATTTCATTATTACTATGTTAGTGTCATTGGTTTCAGACAAGGAGATCTGTCAATCTTCATTTTCCAGACCAGTTTCGCTGATGACACTATCCACGATTTGAGGCCTTACCTGAAGAAGGGCAAGGAGACTCATGAGCACTTTGACCCGGTCTGGATCGCAGCCACTGAATACCTTGACCAGAGAGAGAGGGAGCTCGATGAGAGTGACACTACGCTGATCCGCAGCTTTGGGCCAATGCTTTATATAGACTATCCTAGTCCTCCAGTCCCTTCTCTTCTCACAGACGGCACGAGTTGGCTGGATGTGATTGGTTTGGCAAAGAGATATATCTCTCCGGCGGTGATCGACATTGAGGCGTTGACCGAGCCCACCGAGTTTCCTTACCTCAGACGAGGAGTCTTCTCAGTGGACGGGCTGCCTACTTTGTGGGAGGAGTTTTGCTCCATGGTCGACTACCGTGTCATGTGCCTCGGATGGTCGTGTTCAGAGCTTGCTGGCTACAGGTGACATTTTATCACGAAGCCTCAGTCTCAGATTGTATGTGGGAGTGGCAGGCACCAAAAAAAATCAGTGAAAAGGGAGATTGAGAGAGACTGACTAGAGGGATGAGTGAGGACTCTTGAGAGGTGTTGACCATGTCCGCTAACATGTACTTTCTGAGATTATTATAAGTTCTCATTCTTTCCTCATTCAATTGTCCCTGTCTTTGCTCGAGTCAATCAGTCTTGTTTTCTGCATTATTCTTGCTTGATGATTGTCATTGTGAACGTTTTGTCACAGTTCTCAAAATCAGATTGACATAATTGATGCATGCATAGCACCCCATAATTTTATGATTATTATTTGCCTAGTTATCTGCTGTTCTGAATCAAAATAAAAGATTCCTAAGACCGGGGACCGACGAAGACCGCAATTGAAGGGTCTCGCTCGAAGCCGGACGCACACAACAGGAAGGGATTTGCATTATTTAATTTATTTTATTTATTGCAATCACATACAAAATCCTGCGTGACAGCCTGCTGGCTTTCCGGTCGCCCGAAGTGGCCCGACTGGAAAAAGTGCGATAGCGCGCGTGTTTGGTGTACCACGGCGACCTCGTCTCTCTTTCTCTCTCACTCCCCCTCTCTCTTGGCGACCTCATCTCTCTCTCTCTCATACACACACACACACACACACACACACACACACACACACACACACACACACACTTACTTACATATAACACTTAAAATTAAAAAGAAAAGTTTTTTTTAAATAATAATAATAATAACAAATAATAATACTAATAAAAATAGTAATAAAATTATAATTTTTTCTAATCATAAAAATAATAAAATAATAAAATAATAAAATAATAAAATAATAAAATAATAAAATAATAATAAAAAATGATAAATTAATTAAATAATTGAAAGAAAAAAAAATAGTAACAATAGATAAGTATGTATAACTATCACTAAAAATACGATTGTGTTCAAGGATCCTCAAATCCCAGGAAGCCCTGACATCCGCTATGCAGTCCAATTTCGGCGCTGGTCAACAAAAAAAGAGTTAGATGACCTCCATGCACAAGAAGCGGCGGGGAAATTTTGGGTTATGGCCATTAGGGTCTCTCTCCGTGCCATGTTCCATCTCCACTGGGCGGTAGAGAACTCCATGGCCAAGATATACTAGCCTTAAAGAATTGATAATAAAAAAACAATAATTAAAAAATAAAAAAAGAGAAGCCTTAATAGTAATAATAAATAAGTCCCTATAAATCAATACTTAACCTTTTTTTTAATTATAATACAATTAATAAAACCCTCTCAAAAAGAATAGTAAAACAAAAATTAAAAATAGAAAACATGTTGTAGTTAATAAACAAACTACAACTTAGCGGAACACACACAAGAACAAACGATGTATCTCACCTATGATAAACACAAATATGGATACAAATATAGACACCCACTCTCTCAGATTCCCCCGGTTATGGAACCCAAAGCACGGTAATACACTGAAAAACAGTCCCAAACGCACACACACACAAAAAAAACCCTTAAAAAAAAAAGAAAACTTAGACAATAAAGACAACCAACAAAGAAACTGGACCCGGCCAAGGCGTACACAACACTACGCGAAACCACAATATGGAGAAACGTGACATCCCACATACGACAAACAGCCGAAACGCCACTACCACCCCATGACAAAACCACTG
Source organism: Chara braunii (assembly GCA_003427395.1). NCBI lineage: Eukaryota > Viridiplantae > Streptophyta > Charophyceae > Charales > Characeae > Chara > Chara braunii. The sequence goes on along the minus strand of BFEA01000145.1, from coordinate 1,104,490 downwards.
TGACAATACGACCAACACACCATAAAGACCTCCATAGCCAAACCACGACACGACAATACAGACAAAACAAAACAGAAACGCGGACCCTGCGAAAGAACACGATACACACTGCATTCCTCGGCCACGACTGAACACACCTCCCTGTACAACGCGAACCCCTGACAAAAAGCCACTACGCTACCTGGAACCATAATCCCGTATGCCCATACCCAAGAACCCCCTCTACTCTCCCCTGCCGCCTCCCTCCTGACCCTCGCCCTCTCCATGACGCGTTGCACACCAAACTACAACTCGTACGACCCCACCGCCATTGCAAGCTCCCCCTGCACCCTTTTCCCTGACCTGTCTGCCTATGTTTACTATGTATATTCTATCACGCCCTCACACTATACTCCTCCTGCGCTCACCCATCTGCTACGGTGCATGCGAACACCTCTGGATCAACACGCATCTCTGTCAATACTATGCGCTTCTCGCACAAGCATGCAACCAGGCAAGCTGACCCGGTGTCTATGGCTGGTAAGGCACACTTTTGTGCCTCTCACACTGCGCCTCGTAGAACGAAGTGTCTGATCTCTTGCCTAAGACTGGCCGAATAAGCTATGGCGGCGACTGATACGACTGCATCACCAGCCATGACGTCTCAGGTATGGATCTCATGCATCCTAACCTCTAACTACCTGTGTTGTATCTCTTACAAACGCTTGATTACGATCCCCTCTCACCCCCTACGCTAACAGGAGCCTAATGACTAATCCCTCTAATGAGCTGCTATGGGTGCTAGGCGGCTAAAAACGCGGTTTAGGGCGTGCAAGCACTTCGTGAAGGATTGCCCCACTTGGGGCACTAACAGTTCAAAAAACTGAACAGGCCAGTAGAGGTAGCATCCACCCCTGTTGAATTGCATTCACCCTCGTTTAAAGGTGAATTAGTCTCTGAGCCTAATTGTGTTGAGGTTGCCCCTGACTCTTTGTATGTGTACACTGAGTCTTTCTTGAATGAGCCCATGTCTGAGGAAGAGACTGATCATCTCTGCTCCCTTCATCTCCAACTGAAGGAGAAGAGAAAAGTGAAGTCAGATCTGATCTTTCTTAAACCTCTGATTAACAGAACCCGGATCAAAGCACTATTACACTATGGTGCTACACGAAATTTCATCTCCCCTACAGGAGTGCAGAAACTTCACTTGGGACTCAAGGTCTCAGACCTTGAGCATCCCTTATGCATACAGGTTGGGAATGCCCAGTCCGTCACAGTCCAACAGGTTATCAAAGGTGTGCCAGTCACCTTTGATGCCAAAGGAGAAGTCAGACATAGTCTGAACTTCTATGTGTTTCCACACTTGCCTTTTGATCTGGTTCTGAGCCTGAAATGGTTAAGGGCAACTAATCCATGCATTGAATGGGCTGTGTATTCAGTTAAAAACTGAACAGGGTGAGCTTAGACCTTGTGTCTTAGCAACAGACTATCACCCTAAGACAAGCTGCTATTGCCTGAAGGCAAAATTTTCTTACAGCCTGTCTAAACAAACTGACCATCAAAATCTCTTTTAATTTTGCCAATCCTAACACAATCTAACCTACTAATCTTTTAACAGCTCCCTACCTAATCCACACCTCCCACCCACCTCCCCCCCGGCATATTGAAGTGGTTCTCTCCTTAAAAAAAGAGACTAATTATTGTAGAGCTTTATCCTGATGCTAACCTCGCGGACGTCGAATTGGCCTCCTCTCCCATTGCAAATGGGATGGCCGTGTTTATACACACCCACCGTGCGCACACACAGACACAGACACACACACACAAACGCACACACACACACACACACACACACACACACACACACACACACACACACAGACACACACACACACACACACACACTCTCTCTCTCTCTCTCTCTCTCTCTCTCTCTCTCTCTCTCTCTCTCTCTCTCTCTCTCTTACATTTGATAATACTCCTCCGGCGAGTGTTGGTTGGTTTCTAGATGATGGCCATGAATTAATCCCTATACACTCTTTATATATATATTTATATTTTTTCTTCACGAGTTGGCCATTTAAAAAAAAAGGCAGTATGTTGCAGTCCTTCGCCCCCTATTCTGTGGTCTTTTGGTTTTTTCCCAGGCCTGACTCCGTTTCGCCCTTAGCGTTGGTAAGGGGTATATGCCTGTGGTACGCATAAAGGATACATTATGTTTTTTGTTCCAATAGTCCTGGGACCCCTCCCAGATGATCAGGGGTAAAGGGATCTGTCCAGAGCCACCTTGGACACCCCCACTGACCCAACCCGGCCTTGACAAGCCGCGTACTTTCGGTAGTCTGGGGTAATATTCATGTAGTGAAAACCCTCTTAAATTCTTCGGTGGCCGAAGCGGTGTGCGGGTAACCTGTCGGAATCATCTATGACTCCTGCCTGGTTACACGCATGCACTTCGCGCCGTTCCGAAGTGATCTTGGTGTTTGTGCCCCCGGAATTTTCTGACGACTGTTGCTCTTGATTATTGGACGCACAAGTCTCTTCGTCCCCACCTTGGTCTGCCTCGAGAACTGCCATGTCAGCAACATCTTCTTCTCGCACGACGGGGGTAATGTTCCCTATTTCCTTGTGCTCCTCCACCCTCCCTCCTTCCCCCTCCCCCCTCCTCCTCTTCCCCTCTTCATCCTCACCTCGTTTCTCATCTTTCTCCTTTCTTTCGTTTTCTTCTCCCATTTCAGAACGATAACGGAGGGGCATCTCCCCCCAGATGAGCCAGTTCGGTAGACGCTGGCGAAAGAACTTTCAGGACTATTCTACTACACCCCTTTTTTTGGTTTCGTCGACACGTTGGGGTCGGTTGCCCGATCTGGGAGCTTTCTCTTTCTCTTTCTCTGTCTCTCTTTCCCTCTTTCTCTTATTCTCATTGTCTCCCCTCCTACCCCTCTTCTCATCCCCCCTCCCTATTGCAGCCCCCATGCTTGGTTCTTGTATGTCTAACGCGTTACCTGCCTGGTTTTTGTTCATCTGTTGTGTACCACTGTGTCTATGTGTGCTTCGCCATAGGAGTTGCCGAGGGACTCACACTTGCCGTAGGTGGTTCCCCTTTTCAAGCCCTTCATGGACTTCTCAACATTCTGCCTCAGAGTGATTACGATCTTCTCAATGTTCTTGGCCACCCTTGCGTTCTAAGAATTTCTTGATCTGCTGAGCCATCGGAAGTCTACGCGTTGTCTCTATGTTGAATGCATCTTTCACTCCTCCACCACTTAGTCTATCTAAATGACTATCAGAGTTGGTGCAACATGAGTCGCTTTCGTCGCTTTCCTGCTGTCCTCTCTGCTTTTTTTGTGAGCATGCTGCCAATCGCAGTCATGGTCATCATCTTGCTAGCAAGAATGAGTGGTTCTCCCACATCCTTCATGGCTCCCCCTCAATGCTTGGCTTTGGATTCACTGGCACTTTGGGAACTCGTCCACCCGCCATACCTGTACTGTGTGGCTATTAGAACGATCTTGACCTTATTTTTCGCCTTCTCCCTCACCTTACTTTTGATCTTACTAGACAAAATGATGGATCATGTAGTTATACATTCGATCTATCCTCTGTAAGGACCGTAACCCTATGGATGCCTGTCCCTGGTGGGTATTGGGCAATATTCTCTTAATAATATGTATCGATACCATGCTCTATGACTAGGGTTATTGTTGCCCACTAAAACAGGGTGCTTCGAGTTTTATGAATGTGGCTAGGGGGTTGAACCAGATGTTGCGCGTTCCTTGGATGTTGTAGCCCTCCGATCATAATTCCTAGGAGTCTTTTTGGTGCACTAAATGGGTGTCATGACAGTGAGTGACGGATGCTTGAGCATTTTACTTTCTTTCTTTTTTTTTTCTTTTTTTTTTCTAAGAAACTTCGTTATACGGGAAACCTACTTAACGAGGTGATAAGAGCATCCCCGGTAAGTAGACCCCGGCGTCGAAGGCTCCATCTATTGGTGGGGAGCTACACCAGCTGGAAATCGGGTCCAGCGTCCCTGTACAATTATGAGAATGTATCTGCTGGAAATCGGGTCAAGCATCCCTGTACGGTGAGGTGAATGTATCTGCTGGAAATCGGGCCCAGCACCCCTATGCAGATCCACGAAACCCTAACAAAGATGTGATACATGCAGTGTATGTAATGTATGTGTGATGTGTATGTGATGTATGTGTTCTGTATCTATCAAAATCTAAACACAAAACCCTAACAATGATATGATGTGATATGTATGATCTTTATCCATCAAGACTAAGCACAAATCTCTACAAGTGATGAAATATGTGTGATATGATGTGATGCATGTGAACTTTATCAATGATATAATCTGTCTGAATATTTCCAAGATGAGTAGAGGCATTGATTACTTCCCTGCGACAGGGAAGATTGACCTCATGCCCATGAAGTATTATCCTATCTATAAAACTATCGGCATCGATCACCCCAGGAAGGGAAACAAGCAAAACTTAAGACCCTAAGCACCCTACATCCCCTTGGGGGCGATCGGCACCCCTTCATGATTAGTGTTTGAGGACCGGTCAGCTCTAATAAAAAAAAGGGGAGGTGGGCATCTGTCCTACTCCCACCCGATGGCCGAAAGAGAAGAACAAGTCACCATGAAGAAACAGCAGATAGAAGGGGTTCAAGGGGGGGGAAACGACAGATTGATCCTTCAACCCCAAGCCCCATCTCGCCTGGCACATCACTCCGCATATAACCCTCTTATCCGTGTCTACTCCACTCCCCACCACGTCAGCATGAGGCTTCTTTTCCGTCGTGCTGATGCTCTCTACCCTGCTGCTCCCGTGGTCGTTGCTACCATCGTCGTCGCCGCTTCCACCGCCGTCGTCGTTGCCGCCATCCTCGTAGTTGTTGTTGTTGTCATCCCCATCTCTGTTGTTGTTGTTGTCATCCCCATCACTGTTATCATCCCCAATCCCCACATCTCTATCGCCATCATCGCTGCCACCGTCGTCACCATTGTCGCCATGATCGCAGTTGTTGTTGTTATCATCCCCATTGTCGTTGTTGTTGTTATCTGCCCCAATTCCCACCGCATCGCTGCTGTCGTGGTCATCGCTGCCGTTGTAGTCCTTGTTGTTGTTGATGTAATTGTTGACGTTGTTGTTGTTGTTGTTGTTGTTGTTGTTGATGCCGACATCGTTGTTGCTGTGACCGCTGTTGTTGTCATTGTTGTTGTTCTTGTTGAAGTCGTTGTTGTTGATGCTGTTGTTGTTGTCATTGTTGTTATCACTAAGCCCGTTGTTGTTGTCGTTGTCGCTGTTGTTGATGTAGTCATTGTTGTTGTTAATATTGTTGTTGTTGTTGTTGTCGGTGTTGACGCCGGAGTTAGCCTTGTCTTCCTGCGAGGCTGCGCCCCATTCCCCTACAAGTTCTCATCGTCCATGTCGTCATCACCCATCAACCGCTCCTCCAGCTTGTAGTGCAGGTTACGACCCGGCGAAGAGGGCATAACAGGTAGACATCATGCCATGTGCCCTCGTCCAATCGATGCAGGATTCTAGATGGGGATCCGGCCTCTCCTCCAGCTCCCAGATGATGTCCAGCATGTCGTCGGCCATATTCTTCACCCAGCCAGCCAGAGAGATCGCCCCCCCTACGTCCTTTGGCTCCTCATGCGATCGCAAAGACAGCTCGCCCACCATCACCTGTAACCTCCTGCATCCTTCTTCCAAGGTCATCAGTCAGTTATCTGCTCCTCGTTGTAGCTTCCCCCGCAACTCCATCTCTAACCCAGATAGTTGTTCCCCTCTTGTGTTTCCGCTTCAACGTCACGGCTGGCTCTACCCCTGCCCCCGCGTCACGGGACGGCCACGTCACCAACAACAGACGCCACGTGGCAAAAGGAGCCACACGTGATTGTCGGGTGTGCTCACAGGCCTGGCAGCCGAGGAGCTTCCCTCCCCAGGCGCTAGTCTCGCCGGAGGGACCGGGCCTTGCCGGTCCGTCGGCGTCAGGGCGCTAGCGCTAGCGCAGCTTCCCCACTGCTCGACCCCCATCCATCTATCGAGCGAGCCTTGTTGGGTACTGCCCTCTGTTGTATTTGAAAGATCCACCATATGGCAGTGTTCACAAGTCTCATCGGATACTTGTTTTGGCTTAATGTTGTTTTTCGAAGTGAACGAGGTTTTTCCCTCATGCACCAGCTCTGAGTGGATAATTCTTATGACTCTGGTCAACTCCTTGTCTCCCTGAATTTCTTGCGTACTGTAAGTCCACCTATTTTGATGTATTACTTACGGCCGTGAGTGCAACTCCCTTCCCTTTCTCTTTGAATGATCCGTCAACGAAGTTTTTCTTCACTATCCGCCCTCAGGTCTCTGGTTTTGTTAAAAAAAATTGTTATATTCTCTTCCCATGTTTGGATGGCTTGATCCTGAGATAGATTGGTGTGGTGCTTCCTTCTTCTTTGTTGTATACTCAGTGTGATCGTTTCCTCCCAATGCATGGATTCTGGGCTCTCCGGTGGTCTTCTTCTTCCTTCCCATTCTCGGTCCTCCACATTCTCCCCCTTCTCTACTCCGCATCCCCTTGACAATCCTGTCTCGGCCGAGTGATTCTGCCATCCTTCAGTGTAAGGTATTGATAGGTTTCCTGCTTGTTTCTGTGTCTCAACGATGTGATTGAATATGCAATGATAGTATGAGACATTTCAGAAGTACGACATGATTCATTGGACTCAGAAACGGTAATCATGCTGCACTGGACAATCAGTATTATATGCATTTATTAAGACGTGTCATTCCTTAAAACTCAGCTTGCTTCATCTTATGATGATGTAGACTCATCTCACTGTACACACACACACACGCACACACACACACACACAACAGGAGGACACGGCGACAGACGAGAGGAAGTACAGCGACAACCAAACAGGCAACAAGGAGGACAGGGGTAAGGGAGAGGGTGAGTAACACTCACTGGATGATGGTAGACGCACAAACTCCAAGCAGCATGAGGAGCATTTGCACTCCAGCTGCGGCTTTCTCGGCGCAGCAACAACAACGTAGCCCCGCGTCAACAAGAACATATTTTGAATTCATCTCTTAATAAAATTTGTGGCTCGTTGCTGCTCCGGGGGCATTACAGAAAGATGGCTGCTCCTCATGAGGGCATATGGCGCAGGGCCCGATGGAAATGAGACCGCCAGTCCAAAGAGGGCAAAGAGTTTTGGCCCCAGGCCCCCAGGGCCACGACATGGTAAGTCGGCCTTCGGAGGGGCGTGATGCAAAAGAATGAAAATTACAGGGGGCCCACACAAAATTCCCCTATTTTTTAACTCACCGGATGATGTGACCTTTTTTTTTTTTTTTTTAATAAGAAAAATACAAGGCTCCAATCTGTTCGTGGGGAGCGGCACATGCTGGGAACCGGGCCCAGCATCCCATATGGAAATTTACATAGAATTTTGAAAGTTTGAGATACCGGGGCCATTACCCCGCTTTGGCTAAGAAAAATTTGAGTGACTTAGAAAATTACTACGACAAACTTCAGAAAAAGGTCTGGCCACAACAAAGCACGCCACCACAGAGGTCCTACAAATCCTCAAAACCTTGTGGATCCCTAGCAACCCTTCTAAAGCTCTCCAACACTGACTTACTCCCTGCCGAGCTCTTCCAGGCCTCACATTCCCAACCTGCTGGGTTACAGGGCAACACGGTTACAGGGCAACACCCTTGCACCGGCCACCGTCGTTCTGGCATCGAACAGCCACAGATCACTACGTATATCAGCAATGGACACGTCTAAGATGAGTTGCTAGGAGCCCCCAGAATCCTAAATCATTCTTAAGAACCCCCTTGGCAACCCTGAAGAACCAACCAAACCTTGGATCTTAGGAACATTCAGACCGAAAAAAACACCTGCCTTAGTGTTTTCAGCAGCCCAATCCTATCTGCCTCCCCCCGATGTCCCGATACTCAATCTCTACCAGGCCTCACAACCCCAACTGCTAGATTACAGAGTGGCCCGACCCACCCCAGAAACCCCCCACCTGCTAGGCTACAGGGCAAAGCGACCTGCCCCAGCTTCAGCCAGCGTCGACTGAGTACCAGCTCACCAATAAACACTAGGGTGCCTTCCACCCTCAACAACTCCCCAGATCTCTCTACCAGGTCTCAAACTGACTTTTTTTTTTTTTTTTTTTTTAATTGGACATGCTCCAATATATTCGTGGGGAGCAACACGTGCTGGGAACCGGGCCCAGCGTCCCATTCAAAAACATATTGAGTAGATTATGTAAGAAACTTTGAGTTACCGAGACCATTACCTGGCTTCGACTAAAGATGATAGCTATGCAATCTACACAGAAAGTTAGGTTCTTTAAGGATTGATATTGGGAATATTTTCAAGCACTGGATGCAAACATCCAACCCAAAAAATCATCTCAACCTTACTCCGGCAAGACTTACTGCGGTAGAGCCATCATCTCCACCGCTGATGTACCCTAATTCCGCCCTACTGGCTAGCCCGTACAGAAGCAGGCCATCCCACAGGGTTGGAAAGACTTACTGGGTCCAGAGGGTCAGGATCCACCCGGTACCTAGTATTCACCAGTGATCCCAACAACCCTGCAATCAGTCTGGAGACTGCAGAAGGTAACAGAGAGCGGGTTTAGGATGGTGACAGTCTGGTCAGTATTACCCACTGATGGCAGCCTGACAGAAGGGCACGCAGCAACGATTTGAGTCTGGGATAATCTCCCACAGATACATGTGACACAGAGGAGAGATGGGAGAGGGAATGTGTGCAGTACACAATGGGTGGGACAGACAGCACTCCGTCAGTTGTCAATTGATCCCGTGGCGTGGAGCTGGTCGGAGGGGAGAATAACCAGGGCGCATCCCCAGGGCCTGAACTTAGTTACCTACTCATCTGGGGAATCGTATTAATGACTAAGAGGCCAACGAGGACTCCAGCGTCGGTGGCAATTGCTAGATGGAGTGTTGTTTTACCTTTGGACCTGCAGGAAGAGGAAAATTTTAGGAAACTGTGGAGGGTTCTGCTGGACCTCCCGAACGTAAAACACGCAGGTATGCTTGGATGTTGTCGCTTTCGGTGACACCTTCTGCAGTATGGCTCAGAGCTCGGGGGGTGGAGGTGGACTTGAGTTGCACTCGCTGTAGATGGCCATTAGAATTTACCAGACACCTATGGTGGGAGTAGCCGGCTTCCAGACGTGTCTGGCCCTGGGCATCACACTGGCAACTCATGGGGGGGGAGGAGATAGAATGAGATGAGAAGTGGGTCTTGCTGGGTTTCACCAAGGAGAACAGCACCGGACTCAGGGGATGGCCATATGTAGCGCAGGTGGCCAGGGCTGTTATCTGTGCAGTCATTTGGGTGGACATAACCGTTCCACGTTCGAAAGGCGGCCATACTCAGACAAGGAGTTGAAGGCAGCAATTAAGAAAGGCTTGAGACAAGCAATCACAGTTGACTGGCGGAGGAAGGCAAGGGAGGGGAAAGCCTGTCGACGTTTATGATGGTGGTTTTTGAGGACCTGGGCTATTCGGAACCAGCTAGTGGGCTACCGTCGCTCACAGGGGTTAGTCCTCTCCAACTGGTTGCTAGAGGGTGGTTAGTAGGGCAGTAGGTAGGAGTCTTCGAACCAGGGCATCTCGGTTCGTGGTTCAGATCGCAGGAGGTCACTTTGGGGAGGAGGGTGGTAGAGTGCCAAGTATACAAGGAACTCTGTTCCAATCGGTCGGGTTTCGACCGGTGTCAGGCCATGCTTAGGTGTAAGGTGGGGGTGTAGGCAGTTAGTTAGGTGTGGTAGGCAGTAGGATGATAGGAGTATTGGTAGATGTATCAGCTGAAAATGTGAGGAAATAAGAAAGAGTGTATATGATGCAAAGGTTCATTGATTGATATTTCACAGGGAAGTCTGCATACCGTTCAGAAGGAGCCGAAGTTGCCTGTTAAGTCGCTAAAAGTGATAGCTTTTAGGAAGAATGGAAATTTACCTGATAAGCTAAACGGGCTGATGCTGCCGGGATAACTCCGGGTTGAATTGTGAGGTCCCCGGCCTCCCTTAAATTGATTTGGAATATAAGAGAAGGGTTTCAAAAAAAAAAAAAAAAAAAAAAAAAAAAAAGTTCCAAATAATAAGCAAAGGAAAAGTGTAGTGGAGGGTCACCCAGGCACCAAGTTCGACAGGGCAACAAAAGTTGTGTGGCACTAAGAGCCTCGTTCCACACCACTTGAGAACTCTTGAGTTTCAAGTGCGCCCTAATCGTGAAATCTTGATTAATTTACACTACGCCGCCTCCTCGTTCCATGCACACTAGAGACCGAACTTGAAAATGTTGCACTTGAAAGAAAAACACCCTGGCTCCCCCTCGTGCGGAGACCCACCGGCGGGTTTTCGATGCAGTAGGCCGGCACCCGCCTTGAATATGTCCGCCTCAACAGTTCCACTGATGGCATCCGGTACCGCCACCGGTAGCCGTTGCTCACTGGACCGCAAAAAGGACATGCCGTGAACCAGGAACGGGGGGCGTAAGAGAAAAAGAAAAAAAAAAAACCTGCACCCGCGGCTGAAACCCAAGGGTAGCTCTTGAACTCAAGGCACCTCCGGGAGGTGACTTGAACTCAAGGCACCTCCGGGAGGTGACTTGAACTCAAGTGCGATTTTGCCTGGGCTGCACTTGAGTTTCAAGAGCGGGCACTTGAGATGCAAAATGTGAAAACAAAAAAGCATTTCTCTAGGGCAGGGTGGAACGATGATTTTTCGCGTCGCACTTGAACTCAAGTGGGGTGGAACGAGGCTCAAAGTCTTTCTAATAGAACTGGCAACTACAGGAGCATGGTCCCACTAGCAACAGGATAGGATAGAAACGAGTTTGTGTGGCGGTTGAGTAACCCAAATCCTGCCGTGCAGTACTCGCGATCCCACAGTCAGTATTTTACATGTATTACCCGAAAAAGTAAGGAGATCTTTGTTCCCCTCCTCCTCTCCTTAACACTGGGCCTGCCCGTGCAAAGAAAGCTTCCCACCAGAATCTTTTCAATCGGTTGGGGGTGTGGCCAACCCCAAAAGAGGGCGGGGTCGACCATAGGCCCACTGGATAGAAGATTTTCAGTATTTTACTTGCTGTTGTGCAATTATCTCATTGGGTGGAGCCCTCCTTCAGTCACGGAGTATATGGAGGGTGTCAGGATCACTGCTGACAGAAGTCGAGTTCATTCCAGAAAAAAAGTGGCAGTTACTTGTTCACTGTTGTTGCAACCACCACCATCAGATCACATGTGATCTGATGGCTGGGAAGCACTCTGCCGTGATTTCCGGTGGCAGGTTTCTGTTTCTTTTTTTTTTTTCCCTTTCTCCTGTTTTCTCAGCTCAGAAATTCGTAATGGACCTGTCAGCCCGCTGCCACTCAGTGTCACACTGGATAGGCCACACTCCTATCCGACTGCTAATGGGTCCATGCTCCAGGGATGGGCCGTGTCATGCAGAGGGCCTAAGTTAAAAATAAAAATAAAAGAGAAAACTAGGGCGCTGTCAGGGTTACAGTTTGAAAATACATTTTTCTTTTTTTCTTTTTTTCTTTTTTTCTTTTTTGTCTTTCTTAAAAGGGCATCATTGAGTTTTATTAAAGCAACTGAAAAGAGGCCGGGGACCTCACAATTCAACCCGGAAAAGAGCAGAGTTTGCAATGCCAGACCAACCTGGCTGCAGAAATTGCAACATTACTCAGACCGAGCCAGACCAACCTGGCTGACAGACAAAGCTACCAAGCAACTTACTCAACAGAACCCGGCCTCTTGGCCCTAAAGCGGGCCCAAGCCTAAAAACTACCCCATCCCACAAGGCACTTGGAACCACCGAGTGAAAGGTCGATTCCGCCTTAAACCTCCAAAGCCCCTTAACCCCTAAACGCCCTGAGCTACCCCTCCTCTTGTCCTAAACTGCAACCCATGAACCACTACACTCAATGATACCCATCCTCCTCACTAATCTAATCTCAACCACAGGGAGAACACTAATTTCCCTGTTGATGCCGAGATAGCCACCAAACGGTTCCTTTTAGCCCAGGACCGCAGGAACCACAGTCTCGCTCTCTGCCAACCTTCCCCTGTCCGTGGCAACACTTTGTTCCTCCAGTCCACCATAATCATATGCCTGAGTGTAGACTTCATGCCACTCTTCAGAGCTGCATCAGAGAGATACTTGCGTTGGAAGAAGACAGAGTTCCTCTCTTTCCAAATCCACCAGATTGCCAGTGACCGAATTGCAGAGGTCACCTACCCCCATCCCTTTCCAGTTTTCAGTGGCGGTTTAAGTTGCCCGGTTAATGCCCACTCCAAGTCCCACTCCACTTCTTCTGGGGCTCCCATTGCCTTCCAGTGGTACGCCCACCATTTCCATATCCGGAGCGACAAGACACATGTACCCCATAAGTGTGTTGAATCTTCAGGATGTGTGTGACATCTTGAACACCTCACCTCGACCTCCATCCCTCTGTGAAACAGTGCTACCGCATCTAGTGGGGCTGCATGAGTAATCAACCATACTACTGAAGAAATTTTCTTACTGGGGAGTCTCTGACATACCTTCCATTTCTCCTTATAATATTCGACGGACAGGGTAGAGCCTGTGGCAGACACAGGGTGGGCTTCCTGAATCTTCCGGGACGTGCTCCCTACCAGGCGTTGTGACATCTTGCCTAATTTAGACGTATACTGATGAAGTTCCGGTCGGCCATTTAATTCCGGCCAGCCGTATAGGCCGATGTCTAACCGCATCTGGCGTATAGGAGTGCCGCTCATATGCAGTACCGGTTGGGGAGGGTCAGCAGTTGAAATCGCTTGAAAACTCTAACTTCCTCCAACAGGCAAGGACCCGGTAACTCCCTCTCCTCTTTAAACTCCAGAATATTCAGGGTGATACCCTCTAACTTGCGTGTTTCCCAAACTTCCACTTTCCCTTGACCTGTCCTTTTGTAGATTTGGAGGTCCCCTCCCATACTCAGGGCAGGCCGATACCAATGCCCCTCCACTGTTACTGCCCCCAACATCTGTTTCCATTCCTCCGGGATGGCCTGTATCAAAGCCTCTCTTCTCGCTTCGACATGCCACAATCTTCCTAACTTCTCCCGCAGTTCCTCCACACTCCTCCAGGCATTTCGCGCTTCATCCCACAGGTCTTCTATCATGAGCACGCCCCTTTCCACCCACGCCCTGCCAAAGCTGCCTCTTCCTGTGATTGCAAAAACTTGCCCGTCTTGATTCTTGATGCCAATGTTCTCGAACAGAGGCTGTCTTAGTACTTCATCATGAGACCATGGGGCTCTAATAGGCCCTCCAAGCCTGAATAACGTCGTTCCAAAATGGAGACCTGGGTCTTCGACGCTGATAGGCCGGAAGGGACATTAGCAGCCACACATCTTCCCCGTTACACAAACCCCAATCTTTGGCTAAAATATACTCTGCTAAAGCCACCCAGCTGCGGTCCTCGGTGTCGAGGGCTGCCTTGACAGGCCATTTACAAAGCAGGGCTTTGTTCTGTCGTAATGGATCCAATATTGCCAAGCCCCCTTCCTCCTTTTTCGCTGTGATCTTGTCCCAGGACAGTTTCGACATGTGTCCCTGACCTTCCTCCGCTTCCGGTTTCCACACATACTTTGCCGCCGCCGATTTGATAAGCTGTGCCGATTTCTTCCCAAGAGGCCTGACTGTGCCTGAGTACCACAGCTGCGAGAAGACCGAAGCATTCAGGACCAAAGCCTTGCCGAACAGTGAGAGCCCGTATGCTGATTTCCATTTTAGTATCCTCTGTTCGACTTTAGCAAGAAGAATCTTGTCCTGTACTTCGGCACAGTTCTGCAGGGACACCTGCACCCCCAAAAACCTCTCTGCAGAATCAACCGGAATTTTCTTCATCCCAAAGTCCAAACAAATCTCATATTTCTCGGGTAGAAAAAAGACTGACTTGGGCCCGTTCACTTGAGCTTCGCATAGAAGGCAGTACTCTGATAATATCTCCCTAACTGCAGTCAAGGAACTAATCGTATTACCGGATACTATTGTGAGATCATCCGCTAATGTGCTTCCTTTGAATTGCAGGTGATTCCGGATCCGTAGGCCAACAATGTACGGGTTACACCTTACATTATTTAGCAAGACATCCATTTGTAAGACGAAGAGAAGGGGTGCCAGAGGGCAGCCTTGACGCAGAGAGCGAGTCAGTGGAAATGGCGGTGAGATTCTCCCATTGATCATAGCAGACGCTGAAGCGTGGAAGTACAGCACTTTCACCCAGGTGCAGAAGTTGGGGCCAAGACCCATGTGCCTAAGAGTGGTTAAAACAAACGCCCAACTAACCCTGTCATAGGTTTTCTCTAGGTCTAGGAGCAACACCGTCATATCTAGATCATCGGAATAATCTCCATTGACTCAACAACTGTGACAATGTTGTCCAAGATTGACCTGCCTTTGACAAAGGCTCCCTGGTCGGCCCCCACTAGGGCAGGTAAATATGCTGCAAGCCTAATAGCCAAGGATTTTGCTAAGAGTTTGTAGAATGTGTTCAGAAGAGAAATCGGACGCCAATTTCGAATGTTACTCTTATTGCCCTTTTTGTAAAACAACGCAATAATGCCTTTTGTCATACACGAAGGGAGCTTCCCCCCCAGTAAGGCGTCATTATACGTCTGAACCAGATCATGGCAGAAAAGATCCAAAAAACACAGGAAAATTTCAACGGGAAGCCCATCCTCCCCTGGAGCCTTGCATTTCGCCATCTGATTGGCTGCTTGGGATAGCTCATCGGAAGAGATTGGTCTGTCTAACCCTAATCTGCCTTCCCAAGGGATACGCACTATGGTGTTGGACCAGAAAGTAGATGTCAGCGATAGATCAGAGTCAGCCTCTTCTGCAGGCCTTCGTGATGTTAGGATGTCACTGAAATAAGCAGCAGCAAAATCACACATCCGGGCTGTTTCTGAGCTCTTGCGGAGATTTGGATCAAACGGGTGGGCAAGTTCCTTCATCAACCGATGTTGTGTGCTTTGTCTATTTATTAGCGCAAAGGTTTCCTTGGACATATTGTCTAATTTTGACATCCCCTTGATCCTGCATCTGTCCTGCCAAACTCTCAGTTTTCTTAGCTGGATTTCCTCCCATTTCAGGAGCCATCTAGTGCGCTCCCTGGCCCAGAAAACATCTGATACCAGGTGTTTTCCCATTTCATTTTCCGCCTCCTCGATCTTCTGCTTACAAAGACGTTCCTCTTTGTTCCTCTGGTACACCTTGAGTATGGATAAGACTGCCAAACCTTTAGATATAACTCTTAATCCCGTAGTCAGTCATTCCCCATTAGATGGAAAATCATCCTTAGTGGATTGCCACGCTGCATTCTGATCACGCACCAAATTCTTTATACCCGGGTCATCCAGGTTCTCAGTATTTAGTCTGAAATAGTCCCGCTCTCTGTCATAACATGGTCCAGGTGCAAATCGCGCAAGCAGGGGGTAATGGTCCGACATGGGATGTGTTTCTACTGATACTGACAGTAAAGAGTCCCATGCTGCGGCGACTCTTCTGGTTTACGTTCACCGTGCCTGGGGTAACACGTAGGCGTCTGGCAGGATGTCAAGTAAAGCCATTCTCATTAGGGTGTGTGACCGGAAAAACATCCACCAAACTCAGCTTTTCCATTAGAGACATCAAGATCGTTGCATCCGTTCGAACCGGTCTATTCATCGGGGTATCTATGCCTGGGTTTAGAACTGTGTTCCAATCCCCTGCGAGAATCAGATTGTCCATGTCCGGGATCACCCCCTCCAACTCTGCCAAGAAGTGTAAGCGCTCACGTCCGTCTGAAGGCGCGTATATAGACATTATTGCCCATGATTCCTCAGCGATAATACCCTTTACCCAAACCCACCTACCCCAATTATCTATCCATTCATCTATCCAATCAAAATACAGGTTCCGATGGAGTAGAATTGTCGTGCCCCCTTTCGTACCATCTGCCGGTGCCCACAGCTGTGGGCCATCCCACCATTTACCCAATGCTGCAATCTTGTCTGAGTCCAGCTTAGTTTCTTGTAGACAGACAATTTGTGCTCTTTTTGAATGTATCAACGCTTTCAAACGCCCTCTCTTTTCTTTCCCGTTGTTATCCCCCAGCCCCCTAACATTCCAAGATATTAACGAAATCTGATTCATGTACCCTGGGTCTGGTCGCAATGTTCATGGATTTGACCAGTCCGTTTTGCCCCCGCTCGGGTTTTCCTTCTCCGACCTGCTTCAGACTTTTCCCGAGGGGTGGTCCACTGGGTTGTTAAGCTATCCCTGAAGAAGGGAGATGACAGATTCCTGCCTCTCAGCTTCTGATTACATTCGGCTACGAATTCCACTGATAGGCCGTCCTCAAGGTAAATGCTTTTCAAATTGGGATTGTCCATCTTATCGAACCATCTACCCGGAACCCAGACTATCCCTTCACTCTCAAGCACAAGGAAGGCATCCGGAGGCAGAAGGAGATCCACAAAGGGGACGTACAGGCGGTGGCAAACCCCTGCCGGATATTGGCGAACTGCTCTCCCCATTGTGACATTCGGGACGACACGACAGGGAAACCTATTTCTGAGCAGTCTTTTTACGCAGTCGAGAATCGTCTCGTTGTTCGGTGGGGAATCAGCGGCAAAAGAAGCTAAGCACACACATCTGTTACCCTTGTCAAAACCATGACCAACGCACCCTGAGAGTCAGGGATGCAAATGATCGGCACGATTCTCTTGGAGGAGTTGATTAAATGTCTAGGAACAGAAGCCATGCCCGTCCCATTTGCCATGTCGGGATCCCCCCCCGGAACCAGATTCAGTGTCCACAAAGTTTCTGCTGCGGGTACAACTGAGGAGGCGGACGACTCCCCATCTAAAAAATCAAAGGAGCGAGAGGACTTCTCTTCCCCGAGGCCCTCTAACTGAGTACGCTGTTGCTTTGCCGGGCATTTACTACCTCTTAGAGTGAGGCGCTCAGATGAGCCGCCCTCACCATCCTCCGCAACGGCAGCCGCCACACCCCCGACTGCTTCCTCTGATGCAATTGTCTGCGGGATTGAATTCCTCGGAGACATTGGTGGTGAACCTAAATGCTGAGATGCGTCTGGGTTCTGCTGAACACCGGTTGACATCTGATGGGACATGCCCGACATTTGTCGGGAGATGGCCGGCACCTGCTGAGAGGTGGTCGATATCGTAGGCAGAGACGAAGAAACTCCTGCCCCCGTACCGTGCGGCTGTTGCTGCTGGGAAGGGATCGCTTTCGACGTGAGCGGCGTATGCTGAGGCCTCAAGGGACTACTCGAAGAGAAAATTAGCGGCACCCCTGGTGGCGGTGGTTCTGGTTCGAAAATAGGGTTTGACCTACTGCCACTGAACGTTGGGGAACCTCCTCCCATTGTAGGGCCCATTGTGGGGCGCGACATGCAAAACTTCCCATTGCACAGACCCGGCCCCAATTGAATCCCAAACCCTGGCGAGACAAAGGAAGGGCAGAACTGGAACCCTGGTGGAACTGTGGGTACTTGGCCCACAGGGACTTGTTGTGATACAACGAACTGGAGAGGTGCACCCTGACTCGGACCTGGTGTAGACCTAGGCCTAGGAATGTGCGGCTGATTGGCAAACTGGGGCTGAGAAAATCCAGCCAGCGCAGGGGTGCCACGGGGATTGAAACCAGCTGGCGATGGAGGACAGGAAAATTGGGCCGTGGGCAAGGACGGACCAGGTGCCATCGAACGAGAGGAACTCAGTACGTGAGCCTTCTGTCTCGATGCCGACCCTCCCCCCATGGCAGTAAATCCCTGGGTATTGCCTTGTGCATGTGTATAATGCTGTGGGTGCCGTGGGCAAGCCGTACTATCTTCCGTGTGATAGAACCACTTACATTTCTTACACCAGTCCGTCGCCTGGGACACAAATTCGAGTTTAAAGGTCTCCCCCTCTTTCTCAAATTCCAATTTCTCCTTCCACAACTGCCTCGCCTCCGGGGCGAGGTCCATTTTTACTTTCATCAAACGCGGGAAATGATTGTCTTTCTGTGGTGGGTACATTTTTATCTTCTCTGATCCCAGTCCAAGTCTTCATGCTCTGAGAGGTAGTCGTCGTGGTTCTTGCTCCTTCCTACAGCGTCCCATATGAAAATTTACATAGAATTTTGAGAAATTGAGATACCAGGGTCATCGCCCGGCTTGGCTAAGTAAATTTAGAAATTGAAATACTTGGCAAGTTACTACGTCAGACTTCGGAAAAATTCAGAAAAAGACTCAAGCCCCCCCTTCAATCCTCTTCACCACCCTCCGGCAAGACTTACTGCAGCAGAGCCACCATCTCCGCGGCTGCTGTGCCCTATTCCCGTCCTACGAGCTAGCCCCTTTACTAGTAGGATGCTTGTTATCCAGCCATCTACTTATCCCATTCACCTCTTCAAGAAAAAGGAAATACACAATTACAAGAAAAGACCCGTTTTCCAGCAGGTGTTGCTCCCCACCAATAGATGGAGCCCCTCCCCAGGTGTTAGTGGTGTCTGCTCTTATCAGCAGCACTAACACTGACGGGGGTTTTTATTAAAAGAAAAAAAAAAAGAAAAAAAAAGAAAAAAAAGAAAAGAAAAGACTTGCACCACTTTGTTTTTTGAACTAGCAGTATGTTTCCCAGCCATTTTTCTCCTGTGATTGCAACTTTCCGGGGTTGGCTGCCGGAGCAAAATGGATGGAGGCACGAGCCAAAGGAGGCCTGGGCCAATTCCTGTTTTATTTGGTGCGCAGGGCGTTACCAGCCCCAGGAAAATGTGGCTTGGAAGTACTGGTGGCTTCCTGTGGACTGCTCACCTAAAATGTCACAGTGCACTTTGACTGGTCCTCTACGCAACATCCACTCCGTGCCCACCGTCGGACACCTCCCCGAAAATGCACACCTCTCGGACTACCGCATGGGACCCACGGAGGACAGGTAGACCCCATGTTGAAAAAACCTACCTGGGTGTATAACACATCCCTTTCAGGCTGCAAACTTTGAGGAAATCCGCTGCATCCTTTGGGCCCAGTCCAACTGTCCTGCAGCTTGGACTACCGCGTGGGCCCCACGGAGGACAGGTAGACCCCACTTTGAAAAAACCTGCCTGGGGTGTACAACACATTCCTTACGGGCTGCAAACGTTGAGGAAACCTACTGCATCTCACTCTCCCTCTCTCTCTCTCTCTCTCTCTCTCTCTCTCTCTCTCTCTCTCTCTCTCTCTCTCTCTCTCTCTCTCTCACACACACTCTCTCTCTCTCTCACACACACACACACACACACACACACATACACAACACACTCACCCCGTCAAACAAACACGTGCATGTTGACACCGTTTGTCTGGGTTTGTGGTACTGTGTATTCATGCGCGTGTTTGTGTGACAGGGTGAGTGTTTTTTTTTTTGTTTTGTTTTGTTTTTGTTTGTTTGTGTGTGTGTGTGTCTTCCTGCACTTCTTTCTCTTCCCTTAATAATTAAAATAAGGGGGGGAAAAAAAGGGGCAGGCCCCTTAGGGCTAATATGTCCTCGCCTAGGTATTTTGAAACCCAATTTGTGTTCTTTGAAGACAGAGAGCTGAGTTAGGCCTGCCCTCGGCATCATTGGCCATCTGTGTATGATCCGGTGACCTTCTGAAATGCTAAACCATTCAACCTGGTTCATTACCAGATTGGGCCTTGCTCCACTACAGTAACTCTTAAAAAGCAAAAGAGACAAAAATCGTCGTGGTGTATCTTTCCATGTTCTAACAGAATATTCACTCTCATTTTGCACATTTCTAGAGTTACTGTAGTGGAGCCAGGCCCATTGTCTCTCCATCAAGAATGTATCTCTTTAGGCTTTCCCCTTGGCTGGGCTCTCTCTCATCTGTCTTTTGGCTTAAGTTTCCCTTGCCCCATTATCCCACTTGCATACACTAAGAGATAACTGTCTGTCCACAACAGAGATCGGCATTACAGGACTCCTTTCGGACCCCTCCATTCAAGTTGGTCCAGGCCCCACTTTCTGAATTAATAAATTCAACCACTAAACTCTCCTCCTATTGGACCAGCATTTCAGGAGGGAAAGTTTGTCCTTTCCCAAAGGACAAAGGTACAATTGCGCAGGTAAGAAACTCACCGAGGGTCCGTGCCCTGCAATAGGAGAAGGGCCAACTCGGTTGAAACCATGGTACTATTCCCACCAAGCGCTTGAGTAGGCTCAAAGTTTGCTATTTGTAGCAAGCCCCCTGAGGAACTCGGGGCACTTTCTATTTGCGCACTCCCCGGCGGCGTAACGGCGGAAGCTCCGCGAGCGAACCTGCGCAAGGAGAAAAGGCTTTTCGAGATTCTTTTCGTTTCACGCGGCGTTACCGCCCGCGTTTTTCAAGGGCTCTATTCTATTCCTGGTGAGTTTCCAAGTGAAGTTTACCCTAGGGATTGATTAACTGCCGAAGATAGCTGCAAGGAGAACTTGAACTGTTGATGCACATGTGACAAACCACTTCCCGACCCCGTGCCACCTTTCATACACTTTTTGCTTGTATCATACCTACCCCAGGAAAACCCCGTTTTGAGTTCTTGCTTTCCGATGCTGCATTTTCCTTTTTGAAGAGCTGCTGAGTTCTGTTTTTCTTTTTGCAAAGTCGAGAAATACATGGGAATTTACGTGCGCCCTAACGAGCGCACTAGGAATTGGGCTCGGTAATTGGGAATTCCAGGATAAGCGGAACTTCGACGTGTCCTTTTTGGGTGAGTAGATGTTCTTGGGCGCGTCGGGGAAAACTCACGGAATTTTGCGTGAATACGAATAGGCGTAGGATTTTATTTTCCCGTGTCGCTTTTTCGCGCGCGGATATGGTGATTTCAATTTTGAATTAGGATAGAAGCAAGCTGTAACTGTTTCGGTGCCTTTTTCTTTTTTTTGTTGACGGCACCGTGCATGCAAAAGCTTCCTCCTCTCTGTCCCCCGCATCACTCCCTCCCGCGCCTCCCTTCCCTTCTCCCTCTTTTTTCTCTCTCCCCGTAACTGTTTTTCCTTCTCCCTCTCTCTCCCGCCTTGCTTTCGCGCGCCCATTTCCCTTTCTTGATCATCTGAATCTTGGACCCGTCTTGCGCCACCTCTCGCGCCTTTTCTCTTCTCACCCTCTAAGKYTGGCGTACGACGCCCGGTCGATCCCCYGATAACTCCCGCTCGCCAATCAGGCGCATGGATCGATAGGACCTTCCTATCGCGCGACGAACCTGATTGGTTGAACCTTGAGTTCCGAGGGATCAGCATGGCGTTCGTAGAGCACTCTTCTCAAAGTCTTCTCCTCCTGCTTCTCCTCTTACACCTCAGCTTTCCTATCGCCTTCTCTCCCTTCTATCTCCCCTGTCGCAACTATAAAACCCGCAAGCGTGTCCGCAAATCTCTCTTACGTTCTCAACTCTCAAGCCAGCTTCCGGGAAGCAGTGGCTAGGCAGAGTGTTTGAAGCGAGTCGGAAAGTCCTGTCGGGCTGGCGATAGACTGCCCGGTTGCGCGCTGGATCGCCACGACGGACTGTGGGATCTGGGTGAACCATGTCGAGTTTACGATAGCGGGGTGACGATCGTAGTGGTGGGAGTTAGCACGCGACGGTCGGGATCGTCGGTGCGGATATGAGGATCGATGTTGAGTTGATTGGCCCGGGGCCATATTGGAATTAACGGCGAATACGCCTTTGTTGCGGATAGTTATCTTTGGCGTGAGTGTCCGACGGTGACGCCGAACTTTTCTCTTCCTGGATCTTGTCCTCTTCTGTTCTAGAATTTTTTTCCCTCTCTCTCTCTTTCTCTCTCTCTCTCTCTCTCACTCTCTGTTTTTGAATGATGATGCGTGTCCCCCTCTTGAGTAGGCATAAGTTGGCATCCGGCTTCTGCGTGAAAGAACTTCTTCCGGAACTTTTTCATTAGTTTCCTGGGTACGCCAATACCCCGTCTACTTGTCTTGTGAACGGTGTATGCGTGTGTATTGTGCAATGCGATCCATCTTTTCCTGTGCATTTTCGCACCTTCCACGGTAAATGCATGTATAGAGATGCGTGACTTTTCCAAATTGATTAGACGAGTGTCGCCGGGATTTTGTTCGAGAATGCAAGAGTGTTTGGATCTGTAGCTCTGTTTGCACTACACATGCCATCTGCCTTATGCTGCACGACATCAGCAGCCGAACCACGAGGCGGCCCTGAGAAACAAGACGCCTAGGGACCAACGTGTGTTGAACTGATCGGACCCGTAGCCATATGCATGATCAAGCTGATTTGTGCTTGGTCTCTCTCTCTCTTGTGTCAAAAAGATTGATTGGGGGACGCGCGAATCGCTTTTGTTCTCAATAACGTCTCCGGATATTTTGATTGATTGACATGTGGACTGACAAGTACCCCTCGATTGGGCATCAACCTCCCGTATCTCCCATCCCAACACAACCTTTTCCTTACAGTGAGGAAAGGACACGTGTATGTGAATGAGACATACGAGAAGCCGTTGCACAATCGGCGGGCAGTATTACTTCCCTCCGACCAACAGCTGTTCTGGGTTCGTAGAAGCCGGGTTTGTTATTATCGATACGCACTTCCCAACTTACTCGGTATTGTTGCCATTTAACGAGTTAATCATCTTCCGTGGACGACAGTAGAACCCCACTGGCCGCTCACTCTGTGCACCGAATGTCAGCGTTTTGATCACTACGAAGCGAAGGGCTTCCACTACCGAATACGGAGTGAGGACGAGCATAAGGAAAGAGTCACTCGGCTGAGACCATCCACGTCGGATTCGGAACTGACCAGCGAACGAAGACGAGCTCTGGTACGAAAACGAGACACGCGAAGTGTGCCAGAGTCTTTCCGTTCTAAACGACGGGCTGTAGCTCAGTGGGAAGCCCGACAATACTTTTTGGATTAAATTTGAATCTTCATGTTTTCGCGCCATATCCGCGCGCGCCTTTTGCGACGCGCGAAACGATCGACTTGCTCCATCGGACCAACACGGAGGATTTCAGTTCCGTATGTGTCCCCATATTCAATTTCCAAAAATCCTTGGCACACCCCATCTTGCTGTTTTTCTGGGCCTCTTTTCCGCACAGCTAACACTCCGAACGGAAGACAGCACAGAGCGTGAGGTTGGTATCGGAGCCGACACGTGTCGGTTCTGATGATAGTAAGTCGAACTGGCGAGAGGTAGGAAAGGCCCTCAACTAGCTCGTCGAGATCGCCCTGTAACCAGGTCTCAGTCTAGTGTGGCTGCACCAGCAATACCAATGGTGGACGGTGCTAGGGTGATCGTTAGCATCCCTGCCCCTTTTCCCTTCTTCCCTAATAATACCCATCCCGAGGCTTGGCTGGAAGCTATCGAAGCTCAAAACTACAGCGCAGCCGATCTTCCCCGTGTTCTGATATTACTACTTCGTAACCCATCACGTGACTGGTTTAGAAAACATACGTGGGTAGATTGGGATACTTTCAAGCGAGCATTCTTGGCTCGATTCGATACGATTAGTGAGGATGTCGCTTGGTATGTACTAAAAAATCGACTGCAAGGACTAGGGGAATTATTGTCCGATTTCGTCGATCGATTTCAAACGACGTTAGATAAATCCGGGCGAGACGAGAATTCCGCTCGAGACTTGTTTATTGATCACCTTCGAAGTCCGACCTTGAAAGGGAAACTGCAGAAAAAGGTTCCGCCGAAAACAACCCAGTTATCGGTTATCATCACTAAAGCGTTGGAGTTAGAATTGGCTGATACAAAAAAATATATCAGCCAGGGAGACAAGGGTAGTACAGAAACCATACGGGATGTAACGGCCAAGAGGCGATCATGGCTACAAGCAGTCGAACGGTTTTATCCCCGCACCGATCATGACCTTCTCGGGGGAATCGTCTCCGATATCCCGGCTGCTTCCCCTCCCTCTCCTCCGGTGAATCAATCAATCGCAGCCATTAGAAGCGGAACCCCATCCGAACCCCCGTCGCCAGCCATAACCAATTTGCATCTTGCCCAGATGATCCATACGGCCACTACTAAGCAGTCCGAATGGATGAGTAACCTGATCCAACTGCAAGCGGCTCATATGGAGCGGATGAAACAGATCATGAGCAGGTTCATTAAGCCTAACCCAGCTCCTGCTCGGCCTGGCCCTGCATCGTTTCCACTCTTACCTGCCCCACCTGCTCCAAGGTTCGCGCCTCAGTCCCCTCATCT
The DNA here is from genome assembly GCA_003427395.1 of Chara braunii. Lineage (NCBI taxonomy): Eukaryota > Viridiplantae > Streptophyta > Charophyceae > Charales > Characeae > Chara > Chara braunii. Next base: position 1,080,227 of record BFEA01000145.1, on the reverse strand, counting down.
AGCTAATCCGTAAGGGAAGATCGAATGCTTTAACTGCAAGCAGCCCGGGCATTTCGCCCGAGACTGTCCGCAACCGAAATGTAACCAGCCTCCCCATGCGGCGGCCCCCGTCGCCCTTAATCAGGGACGAATGGGCGCTCTGATGGATACGGATCAAGGAGGAGAACATGTGGCATATGCCACATAACAGCCCTCCCCTTCAATGGCAACGGCATCGACATCGGGAGTTTCTTTCCCCGACACTGTTGACGTGGTCGATCCTCTCAAGTATCTCCATCTAGCAGGCATGATCGGAGCGATCCGATCGGTCCCAGATGATCTCGAGTGGGTCGATCGTGAATCCAATCCAGGACCGCAGTTTCGGACAAAAGATATTGACGTACTGAAAACACTCAAGCAGTTAAACATTCGCGTGCCCGTCCCAGTGTGACATCTGCTCACCATATCTGAAGTGGCGAACAATAAGCTTCTACAACAATGCCAGAAAAATCAAAAGCGTTTCACTTATCAACGCATACAATGGATGTTGAAGAAGAAATAAGAAAGCGAGGAAGTCGTACCCCCTGAGCCTGACACGAAAAAGCCGGAACCCGAAGCCACACGTATAGCAACGATCTCTTTAGCAGAAAAAAATCACTTTGTACGAGCTCGGCCGGTGCTATGGAAAAGTGCGGAATGTGACTGTGAAGTATGGGGCAAACCGTTTGATGCCCTTATTGACACAGGGTCTTCTGCCGTGGCCATATCGTTGGATACTGTCAAAAAGACGGGACGACTGGGATCCATTCTTCCTCAATCTGGCAAAGACAATTATGTCTCTGCCGACGAGGAAGTAATGAACATCGTAGGCATTATGGAGAATGTGGTCGTAAAAGTAGGACGAGTACACGTCCTTGTTAACGCACTCGTAATAGATGTACGATCCTATTCTGTGTTGTTGGGATTACCTTGGGCGATGGCGGTGGGCGCACGTCTGCATTTCGATTCGAAACAATTGGTGCTCACACAAACTGGGGAAAAGCCTCCGGCTGTTCCTTTGCGGGTTTCCACCCGAACGATAAAACGGGTTCCTAACTCTCCCCAAATAGGGATGATCCGATACATCGATCTCGATGAATGCTCTACCTCACACCTCGGGGATGAAATCAGGGAACAAGAACATGAAGAAGAGATGCCTAGCGAAGAAGAACGGAAGCATCTGGTTGAGCTTTTCGAACATGAAATCCCCGAAGAGTTTCAAGTGTGCCCCGACACCGCTCGAAACTTCCACGTAGATTCCCAAGACAATGCATTCACGCCTCTAACAACCCAGGTCAGTCCTTCAGTCCTCCTCGGAGAACCATATTGCAAGTTTCCGACCTGGCTGATGATTTAGAACCCCCTTGCACATTGTACGAGGGAGTTTTTTCCTTACGAACGCGTTATCAACAAATGGAACAGTATTTGAATGTCTCTGTTTTTCCGCCCCGACCATTACTAACGACAGAAGCTACCATCGCCTTGATTAAACAAGAGGCAGAGGCACCGGTAAGTGACGTGCCTAATCTGATGCAAGAAATGACGGATCTAACAGGGCTAACTGTGGAACCAACTTCGGTTGGCTCAGAGACCGACGCTGAAACTAAAGAAACAGAGATGATCAACCCCGCTGAGTCCCAGATGATAGCAACTGTCTTTTCTGTTCGCACCAGTAGTTCCGTTTTTTCTAGTGTCGATGAACGGCGGAAACAGCCGATTGATTGGGTCGATATGCCCCTCAAGATTTTCGGAGAATCAACAATCCCCCTCCCAAGTCATGTTCCTACGGAACTCCGGAAGTCATTAATCCGTGTGTTAAATGGTTACGCAGAATTTCTGAGCGTGCACGATAATGATATCGGCTTAACTAATGTGATTGAGCATGTCATTCTCACAGGAGATCATCCGTCCATTAGTTGCGCTTCCTATCGATACTCGCCAGCTCAAAGAACGGCCGCTTTTCAGCAGATTAAGGAGTTTGAAGCTAATAGATGGATCGAACCTGCCATAGGTCCGTGGTCTTTTCCCGTAGTAATCGTACCTAAAAACAACCATTTCGTCAAAACGGACATATTATATTTTTTGAACGAAATCAAAACTGACTTTTTTTGTCAAAATCCGGTCGGAATTTTTTGCTCATAGGGGTCCAGCGTTCCCAAAATGCCGGACCCCCTGCATGTATCTGGTCTAAGGTTGCGACCAGATAAAAAAAAAATAATAATAATAAATAAATAAATAAATAACTGTTTTTTTTTTTTTTTTTTTTTTTTTTTGGTACCTGGTCTCAACCATAGACCAGATACATGTAGGGGGTCCGGCGTTTTGGGAACGCCGGACCCCCAGGAGTAAAAATTTCCGATCGGATTTTTGCAAAAAAAGACAGTTTTGATTTCGTTCAAAAAATATAATATGTCCGTTTTGACGAAATGGTTGTTTATAAAGGCCGGAGGGATTCGCATTTGCATTGATTATGGAAAGTTGAATGATATCACGATTAAAGATGTGTATCCCCTCCCCCGGATTGATGAGTTATTGGATGCGATTGGGGGTGCTCGATTTTTCAGCAAGTTTGATGTTCGTCATGGGTTCCATCATCTTCTTGTCCGGGGAGAAGATCGACCGAAAACAGCGTTTGTGCTTTTCGAAGGTACGTGGCAATGGATTCGATGTCCGATGGGTATCTGCAACGCCCCCGCGACTTTTCAGCGGGCCATGAACATGGCTTTTCATAATTTTGTACGGAAGACTCGTCTAGCGCAAAGCATTATCAACTACTGCGTGATTATGTACATGGATGACATCCTAGTGTATTCGAGCTCCTACGAGGTACACGTGCAACACATCGAATGGGCACTATATGCGTTACGAGATGCAGGTTTCAAGGTGGCGCTTAAGAAGTGTCAGTTTTTCCTCACCACCATTTCCTTCCTGGGGCACGTGGTGACAGACAAGGGACTCCAACCGGAGCCGCTGAAGGTGGCAGCTATCAGGGACGTGCCAGTGCCTACCACTATCATGCAAGTTCGCGCCTTCCTGGGCCTAGCCTCGTATTACTAAAGATTTATCAGGGGCTTCGCGGCGATTGCGGGACCCCTCACAAATCTCCTGCGAAAGGATCAGTCGTTGATCTGGACGCCGGAGTGCGATCAAGCGTTTTCCAAACTCAAGGTTGCTCTCATTTCGGCTCTGGCCCTTATAAGACCAGATCCCGAAAAGCCTTTTGTTCTCATCACCGACTGGCAGCCAGAGGCGATTTCGGCGATCCTTGCCCAGGTGGGACCAATCGGACTCGAGAATGTGGTAGAATATGCGTCCAAATTGGTGCCCGACTGCAAGCACAATTACGCCGCTCCAATGGGCGAATGCTATGCGGCTCTCTGGGGGATCAGTCACTTTCGTGCTTTACCTGTGCGGGCGAAAATTCACCCTGGTGACTGATCATGAGCCCTTGTTGGCTCTGAAGAAGTCGAAGGATTACTCGGGTATGATCGGGCGATGGGCAACGGTATTGCAGGGCATGGACATTGACATCCGCCATCGGAAGCACGAGAGACATGGGAATGCGGACGGGCTGACACATCTGCATCGGTCTGAGAAGGTTCCAAAGGGTGAGGAGGTGATTCCGTGGAACGAACCCGAACAAGATAATGGACCACGGTACGGCCAAGTGGAGATCTTATCGAAGCAGTAAGTGACACGAGGACTAATTTGCCTGCTCTACTCTCTCCACCATTCAGTCCTGTCTCTCCCCTTTTGTCATCATGACTACCCCGCCAGCCTCCTCAACCCTTTCTTCTCCTACTAATTCTGCCCCTCTCACTTCCTCGGCTTTCTTCGCCACCCCCCCCGATAAATTCTGCTATTTTTGCACGTGTATTGCACGAGTTTATGGGGTCGGCTGTCATCCCTTCGAGACCGGATTTGTCGATTGGGTAGAATGTGCCACGTATGTCAACCGTGCGCACGAGGCCTGCGTTCGATATCGGACGAGTAGCAAGGAATGGAGGTGCCCCCTATATAGAATGAACAAGCTCCCTACGGAGGTTCGATTCGAGGCCGCCCGTACGGACGGTCCTGAATATGACGAGAAATACCGACGGGCGGAAGTCTGGACGGATAAAATTTTATTGGCAAAATTAGCGGGATTATCATTGGGCCACCTCACCAAACACGACAGACGTAGGGCGACCGAGAGATCTCGGGACTATCGATGGATCAACGGTCATTAGGAAAAGCGTAAGACTGACGGATCGGATTCGTGGCTGAGAGTTCCACAATCGCGATACGTGTCACGGAGGCAACTGTAGACCAGAATCGATGGTTCTGGTAAAATATACGAGGTGATGTCAAATACATTGTCGCTAACTGTCTGGTCTGTGCCACTGATCGCGCCCCTATACGGGGACCAAATACAATCGTACCAACGGAAGTAAAGCGTCCTTTTCAGCGGGTCAGTATGGACACGACAGCTATTGACGTGCCACCTGGCCCAAACCGCTGTGAATATTCTATTTTATTAGTATTAATTGACCACTTTTCCAAGTACATCGGGGTCTATCCCTGTAAGACCCGAAGAGCCGCAGAAGTAGCCATGTACATCGAACGGTTCCTCTATACCCATCTAGATACAAAAGAAATTCTAACTGGCAATGGATCGGAATTCAAGGGCGAGGTAGAAGAACTGCTTGCACGAAGGGGCGTCGCGCTCCGACATACGGCACCCCACATGTCCCAGTCGAACGGGTTGGCCGAGAAGGCCAACCGTATGATTAAAACCGCCCTTCGCAGGAACTTACCGACACACGACACGCGTCCGTGGCCCGATATCGTATATCAGATCGTCGACATCCACCGGGCCACCCCTCACGAGTCTACGGGGTTTACTCCCTTTCAACTTCGAACTAATAGCCTCCCCTGTGTCGATTACCGGGGCAACTCGGAAATTGCCGAAGCAGGGGTTAGAGATACGCATGCGGCCCTTAAGGCCAAGGCCAAAAGGTAAACTGATTTCATGGAACGGGCCGTTCTGAAGCTGGACCGAAAAAGACAAAGGATGACCGAGCTGGCCCACGGTAAACAGTTCTGTAGCTACGAGGCCCGAAACGGAAATGTTGGGCACCTGTACCTGTATAAACTGGGGGACCTAGTGCAGGTACGTAAATGTGCACGCGACCGCAAACTCGCTCCCAAGTTCTCCGACTGTTTTCGCGTTGTCGAACTCGGGCCCAACGGCGCCAACACGGTACTCATCGCGCCTGAGGCTAGCGCTAGCCATAGCTCCGTCCCCATCGTCAGACATACCTCCTACCTTCGTCTCCTTCCTCCTTCCGATTTTCCTCCCTCTTATTCCTCGAGAAGCGAGGAAAACAACGACGATGTTACCCTCTCTCCTCTTTCTCCCTCTTGTCCCTCGTCCTCCTCTCCAACCTCGCCATGAGTTTCATCACGGAGCAGGTTCTCAACGCACAGCTGCGACAGCCACGTGGCCACATCTCAGAGATCCGGCAAGTTTGTCATCCTCGGCTCAATACGGATCTCCGCCGTTTGATGTGATTTTTCTGCGATGAAGGTATCTGTGCCGCCGCCGCGTTTTGGATAGAAGGAAACCCTCACGCGATAGTGTTCGCGGAGGTTACTGCAATTCATCGGCGAGCGGGTCCCAGAACGAGCCACGTCACCACAGTGACTGGATTCACCGGCGACATCAGCTCGGTCAATCCGCTACGGCATACCTCGATCTTGGGCTCGTTGCGCGAGTGGACGGAGCAAGTGTCCAACGTGTGGCAGCACGTCCTCGCCCGGTAGGGGTATAAAATCATCCCGATCTTTGCATCGGACCTTGACGGCATTCGCCAATTACCATGCGAGCGGCCAGTGGTGATCCCAACCCTTGTCCCCTTCCCCCGTCCCCAATGAACCACGTTGTTCGTCTCTCTTTTCTCTCCACCTTTGGTCTCCCCTCTCTCTTCCCCACCTTTTGGCAATCCGATCTTCACCCTTCTCTTTCCCTCTCGCTCGAGCCTCTTTCAGTCCCTCTTATCCATCCTGGACATTGGCGATTGTGGCGCGAAACTTTTGAGGAGCTATCCTTTTGCTTGGCTAGAGTACAAGTAAAGTGGACGGGCACTAACGAGCACCCCACGTGGATCGAGAAGCTGGAGCTGCTCATCATACAGGGTTGGAGGACTAACGCGGAAGGAGATCTTACTGGATTCCTCTTTGGGTCGGTACGACCGGGTCGCCGTCAGTTGATTGCACAAGAACTCATCGCACCGATCGTGCAATTAGCGGACGATCTCTCGCCCGACATATACTTTCAAAGCGACAACGGTCCCGCTCCGTACATTTTCGAGCGATCCTTGGATCCGTATCTCAGTGGACTTCGTGCTTGGAGGAACCTAGGGACAAGGATAACTTACCATCGCAGCAGGAGTATCTGAAGCCATACGAGATCATCCCTTACGCCTTTTATCCGAGGGGAGAATTAGTGGTGATCGACGACGACGAAGAAGAAGATGGCGACCCTGCAGCCGCCACCTCGAGTACCGCGCGATGGAGACGGCGCAGATCCCCCTCCTCCTCCCGCCCCACCCGTCCCCCAGTTCGCCCACGTACCAATGCGGGCGATAGGCCTTCGACCTCGGATGCTGCCCCGCCACCTCCTTGATTTTCTCACCATCGAACAGATCCGTACCCCTGTCACCTTCCCTTCCCATCCTTTCCATCCCCATCTCTTCTGGGACTTCTATTCGACTTCTATTCGACCCGTCTACTCGCCACCGTCCATCCTCACGCCTCCCTTCAGTCCGCTGCTCCCACATTCTGCTGGCATCTTCTGCTCTTCGGCGCTGCATGGGAGCAATCCAACGTCATAGAAGTCTACTGTGTTGCCACAGGGACAATCCCCGCCTGTCGCCACTTCGAGGTCTTTCGAGCGGCGCTCTTCCACACCCTCTCCTCCTTCTATCGCGATTACCTCGCCTCCCTCCCCCGCAGTGGCGATCATTTCCCCCGCTTCCATCGAATCATCCGATATGAAGAGCTCCCGGTGACGATGGAAGGGATGCATCGCTTCCTACCCCCACTCCCCTTCCGGCATCCCCGCGAGATCCCCGGCATGTACCGCCTCTACTGGCCTATTCCAGCTAGGCGGTAGTTCCCATTCACTT
>BFEA01000145.1:1018527-1034160 GCA_003427395.1 Chara braunii | reverse complement strand
ATATATATATAGAGAGAGAGAGAGAGAGAGAGAGAGAGAGAGAGAGAGAGAGAGTTCTTCTTCTTCCTCTTCTCAGTCCACCATCTCCATCTCACCCTCTCGCTATCTGACTTCACTGCATCAGCAGACACTGAGAGAGCGGGCTTGGTGACATTTGGATCCAGACTCGACATTTGACTTCAGACATTTGCCGAGGGGTTATATGGGACTTGTAACGAAGATTTGGTGTTGACGACATTCCCATCTTCGCCCTTCTTCTTCATCTGGTTCCCTCCTCTTCGTCTGTGTATGGTCTGGACCTGGCGCCTTCTTCCTGTGTGTAGCGCCAGGCCCCTTCACACCTTGTGATGAGGATGATGTATGTTTGGTCTGTTTTGCGACATTGATTCGGCTAGTCATTGGTATTCTAGCATTCTGCTGCGCTGTCTTGCAGTACGTGAGAGAGGTCATCCCGGTCAGGTCACGGCTTATATCTAAGTCTTCCGCTGCGCCACAAGGCGCCATTTTGTATGTATCAGGATGACATTGTACATTGTTTGTTGAGATTCCACAAGCATTGCATTGTCCATTCAGTCCTTTTTTATCACATTGCGGATCCTTACCTATTTGCATACATCGCCCAACGGGGCATGTAACACTGTTGCAGGGCGCCAGTCCTCAGAAGTATTGGAAGGTCGGCGTGACACGCACTGGGTGGGTACTGCCAGACTATTCAGCCAAGATCAATCATGTGCTCATGTCAGAGACAGGGTACTCCCTGAGATCCAAGGCACACTCGCTCCAACCGCTTATATGGAGCACATGGAGAAGAAAGGAACGAGGAAGGAAACCGGAAATCATCGGCACAAGCTGGCCAGCTTTCTTCATCACACTGATCCTGAGCACACTGGAGGTTAAAATGTGTGGGCTTCAATGGTTGCATCTCCACATGAGCGTTCCCACTGCAGCCTGGTGTATGGAGCGTGGTATGCAAATCAACCCAACCTGCAATGTTTGCCCAGGGGAATCGCTGGAGGATTATAATCACCTTTGGTGGGAATGCATTGTGGCCAGAGGTCTCTGGGACTGGGTCTCCCGCATGTGGTTTGCAGCCTATGGTCCAAAGTTGATCTGGACAAGGGATTTCATTATGTTCGGATAGGATTCCTAAAAAAAAGGTCACACAGTACTGATAGCGAATGAATTTCGGGTAATAGGACTTTGGGTCCTGTGGATGGCTTAGCCTAGATGAGAAAATAGATTTAAGGGCATCTCCTGGTCTCAATACGCAATCCGCAATAAGTTTAAATACACTGTTCCCAATCTCATAAGCGCTGAATGGAGGAGATTGAGAAACTGTCAGTCATCTATTCAGGCATCAAGGGAACAGTTTTCCTTGCTGTGGAGGAAACCGTTCAAATGGGTTCACTTAAAGTTTTCGATTCAGGTTCAGTTGATTGTCACTAAACACCTCTGGGACGAACTAGAAGATACTGTAGCAGACCTCTACAGCGACTTCCTCCTCCTCCCGGGACAGGTCGAACACAGACAGTTAGGGTCTCGCTCCACTACTATCTGCTGTACTATTTCAGATAGTAAGTCGCCGCTCCACTTACTATCCGAAATCCACCTTCGGAAATCACCGTATGGATGTCAGATGGCGCCCTCCGGATTCACCATACCATCCAGTATAGTTCACAGCCTGCAGAAGTCGTTACTCGGAGGGTGGTCGAAGGAGGTCGGCGTAGCATCGCAAAATTGTATGGAGAGCCTGGAGTCTGGGGCGACAAATTGATGTCTTGTAGTGCTGTGAGAGTGTTTTGTAGTGAACTCCAAAATTGGAGACTCGTATAGCGGATAGTAAGTGGAGCGACAATAGGTTTTATACGGTTTTTAGAGCTCTGACAGCTATACGGCCGCTATACGAAATTGTGTACAGCAGATAGTAGTGGAGCGAGACCCTTAGTCTGCAAGTCTCAAGGGTTTCGAGGGTAGCACACAGACAGTTAGTCTGCAAGTCTCAAGGGTTTAGAGGGTAGCAATCAGCTAGGATCTCATCTTGTTTTCAGGCAGCCCGACAAGGCTGAGAGTTTTTTTGCTAGTAGCCCATCCCGGAGAGCGTCGGATTCATCACTTATTCCCCGGTAGACTGTGAGGACCCCGGCCTCTGCTATAAGGGACGCTGGACCCGGTTTCCAGCAGGTGCAGCTCCCCACCAATGGAACGGAGTTATCCTCAAGTTCTCAGAGAGCCACAATCCCAATCTACACTGCGAACCCCACATCCATTCCAGGGCTACACTACATATTTAGCGAAATAACAGCCTAATTCTAGTCCTCTTTGTACTCCTATTGATAAAACAGCAAATTTTAAACGAACTTTACAAGAGCAAGGCCAGGGGCAAAGTCCCACTAGCAGTGTTGAGCTACCTCAACGCCTGTATCTGGACGCTTTTGTGGAGATGGGCAGAAATGCTGTTGAGTTTCCTGAACTGCACCTGTCCACAAACACGTCCAGATTCAGGCGTTGAGGTCACTCAATGCTGCTAGTGGGACTTGGCCCCAGTTACCAACAAACTCACAGAATCAACAGTGGTGTGGCAAGGCCCATAGATGCCGAATAACATACGTAGATAGAATGAGGAAAAAATACATATAGAATAAGAATAAAAAAGAAAAGGAAAAAAAAAAGAGTTTTTTTTTTTTTTTTTTTTTTGAAAAAGAGTTTCTTTTTTTTTTTTTTTTTAAAAAAAAAGGGCGACGGCCTTGAGATATTATCATTGAGCTGACCGGCCCCAGGCAATTCACTAGAAGTTGGTTTTACTCATCAAGTTCCATCATCTGGATTCGAACGCAGGTCTGTATTTCAACAGTTCATGGGTGTACCCACTGAGCTAGGCTCTTGGGTTAAAAAGAGTTTCTTTGGAAAGAGGATGCACGCCTTTTCTATTTGTGGATATGAAGACAAGTCGTCATTCCGTGCTGTCACTTTCGCCACTTCGCGTTTTTCGTTTTTTCGTCTGTTTCGTCCACACCGATGTTTCGCATTCCTTTCCTTTTTCCTTCTTCCTTCCTCTCGACATGCACAACAGACAAAAATCATGGCGGTGTATCTTTCCATATTCTAGCGGAAGATTCACTCTTGTTTTGCACATTTCGAGAGTAGTCGAGCGAGGCCCTTTGTGCTTGACAAGTCCGCGAGTCCGCCACACTCCCGTGTCCGTACCGCCGCGCCTACTGCCGCTCGCTTGTTTTTTTTTTTTTTCGGTTTTTCTTTTTTGGGCGCACGCTCGTGTCTCTTTCCATACCACTTCCCAAATGTGAAAACTAAAATATAAGGGCATCGCCACACCACTCTCGAAATGTGCAAAATGAGAAAGAACATCCTGCTAGAAGATGGCCAGGTGCACCCGCCACATTTTGGTATTTTTCACATTTCGAGAGTGGTGTGGCGACGCCCTAAAATGGGCGGGCACATCTTCGCCAATTCTATGGAGGGCCCAGGGCCCCATTGGCGTCAACATTTATTATTATTACTATTATTTTTAAAGGGCGTCAACATTTATCGTTGGCAATGCATTGCTTTTCTGTTGTTAAAAAACAATAAAAAAAATAAAAATAAAAATAAAAATCAGAAAAGACCGTCGTCCCTTCGGGTTATGAAGCGCCACATTGGCGACTCGTTACGTCGATCAGCAGCTCTGCCTACCGGTACCAGCCATTTGCACTTTCCGCCCGTTGTTGCCGCGGAATGCCGCACGTTGTCGCACGTTCGCCGCAATTGGCCTTCAGCAAGTGTCGCACGTGCTCTCATCTTTCCCGCCACTGCCGTTAGCTGGCTGTGTTCTGCGCTGCTGCGCTGTGCGCACGTTTCGGAACGATGTTGCCGCACTTTGCCGCAGGTACCTTTTACTCGCACTACGTAGGACATGTACGGATGCATCTGGCTTTAATTACGTCCAGCGCTGGATGTATGTGGCTCCAATCACGTCCAGAGCTGTGTCATAAAGGTGCTCGTCTGAATACGCCCTCGCGCGTGATCCTACGTGGCCGCATCCCCACCACAGATGCGCGCCGCGCGGCCGCGCGGCCGCGCGGGAAGCGACAGTGCGTCCGAATGAAATTCTCCAATCGGTCCTTCGGGACCGAGAAGATTAGCATGGCCCCTGCGCAAGGATGACACGCATAAATCGAGAAATGGTCCAAATTTTTAATAAAAAAAAACAAAATTCCTCCAATCGTGCGGATCGAATTCCTGCTTCCAAAAAAAAAAAAAAAAAAATTACTGCTTCCGTCGTCACCTCACGCTCCTCCACGCAGCAGCGTAGACCGGGCGCGCACTCGTCAACATCTCGGGCGCACTTCGACGCACTTTCGGCGTTGTGTTCATGCTCTCGGAATGTGGTCGTTATGGACGCCACATACGTCCAACAGAAGCTGCTGCTTTTTTTTTTCTTTTTTCTTTTTTTTCTTTTTTTTTCGATCTATTCGTGGGAAGCTGCACCTGCTGGAAACCCGGTTATTCTTATCTTACGTGTACCTGAAACAATATATTACATTCCCATGCCAATTTCCGCGCAAGCCCGCTTCCCAACCCATGAGTGCGCCGCTATGCCAATTGCCGCGCAAGCCCGCTCCCGCTTCCCGCCATGAGTGCGCTGCCGACTCAGCAGTCGCGGAAGGGAGGAGAGCCGTTGCGATGTCATCTGCGCTGCTGCCAGATCATTCGGTCCCGCGCCAGCAAGCCAAACTGAGAAAATTGAAAAAAAAAAGGAAAAAAAGAAACAAAAAGTAAGAAAATTGACTGCTCTGAGAGAAGTATATAGCTTCGGTTAAAAAAAAAAAAAAAGAGAGAGAAAAAACAAAATTTGACTGCCACCAGGCGCATCTGTGCGTGAATTGTCCACGCATGAAAGAGTGTTCATGCACAGCTGGTCATGCGCTCGAATCGTACGGATAAAAAAAAAAAAACTTATGTGATTTTTCCAACGTGCGAATTCAAAATCGCATTCACTCTAAAAAGGTGAATTCCAAATTTCCAAAAACGAAAAAGGCGTGAAAACTGACGACACCCAAAAAAAAAAAAAAAAAAAAAAAAAAAAAAAAAAAAAAAAAAAAAAAAAAAACGACGACACCTCATTGGCAGCAGCAGCCTACCTTCTTCCCCCGAATACAACGTACGGTCATTATAGCTGTATCTAGACTGAAAGATGCCGCAAATACAGCTGTAATGACCGTACGTTGTATTCGGGGGAAGGAGGTAGTGGCCGAATGCCGCTCACAAAAATGCGTGTCTATAAAAGAGGTGAAGAGCTCGAACACCTTTGTGGCCTTGCAATTTATAAAACATTCATTGCCCCCCGCGACAGCAAGCCGACCTGAAAAAAAAGTCCGTTCCAACCTCCAAATTCAAAAACCAGGTGTTTATTCTATTCTCGAAAGGCGATTTCCTAAAACGGAAAAGCTGAAAAAAATACCCAAGAGCCTAGCTCCGTGGGGACCACACGCATGAACTGGGGCCAAGTCCCACTAGCAGCGTTGAGCTACCTCAACGCCCGAATCTGGACGTGTTTGTGGAGACGTGCAGCTCAGGAAACTCAACACCATGTCTGCACATCTCCCCCAAAGCGTCCAGATTCAGGCGTTGAGGTAGCTCAACGCTGCTAGTGGGACTTGGCCCCTGTTGAAAATACAGACCCGAGTTCGAAACCAGATGTCAAACCAAAAAAAAAAGAAAAAAGAAAAAAAAAGGTGAAAAAAATCGAGCCGTCATATGGTGCCATTCTTGTGGCTGAATGACACACACACACACATCTCATAGCATGTATCATTATTGTCTATAATCGGAGGGGGAGAGTTCGAATCCCATGACAAATAAAAAAAAAAATAACAAGCAAGCAAGCCTCGACCTGAAAATAAATAATGTAATGGGCCTCGCTTCAACCACACAACAGTCCGAATGCATTTCTCATCTACCCGAGGTCCAGATTCATTCAAATCAAAAAAACTTTGGTGTTCCCGAATGTATTGCGTCGTGACTCAGTCCAGATCCATCTGTCTGTTGAAATGCTGCCAAATGAAGCGAAGAACTCCGGCATTCGGGCAGCCTCCTTGATGCCCAAAGTGACCTTCGCTGCAAACCAAAATGGCAAATTCATATATATAAAAAAAAAGCAAAAAAAATCCAAAAATAATAATAATAATAATAATAATAACAATTAAAAAATGGCAAAAAAATCAAAAGAAAAAAGAAAGAAAAAAGAAAAGGCAAAAAAGGCGATGAAGGAGGGTCCCGCAAGGCGCAGGTAGTGGGGCCCCGGGGCCAAGTCCCACTTACGCTGATCGTTCATTCTTGGCCATTGATCTTCGTAATCGATGGTCGGCAATTGAGAATTCATGTAAGTGGGACCTGGTCCCCGACCTATGGTACTCGACGGCGACCTACCCGGGCCGTGGTCCCACTAGCAAAGGGGATAGGAAAGAAATCCTGAATCTGGCTATGTTTTATGCAGAGATACAGAAAACCAGTTCTATCTCGATTTCCTGCTCCTGTCCTCAAACACGTCCAGATTCAGGCATTCAATCCTATGCTCTTTGCTAATAGGACCACGTCCTTCGGGACATCCGTTAAAATTGGAACGATACAGAGAAGATTAGCATGGTGGTCCCCGTAGACTCGCATTTGTCGTTTTCTGTGTTCTCGGATTTGTCGTTTTATGTTTCTTTGTTCGCTCCGTGCTGAGTACAGACCGTCTCCTTTTTTGGCGTTTTCGACCTTTTCGACACTTTTGGCGTTTCCCGCTTTTGCTTCCCAATCGACACGTGTGACGTGGTTAACCTTCTGTAATCAAATGATATAATTCTACTTCTTCTTTAAAAAAAAAAAAAAAAAAAAAAAAAACTTCAGAGGAAAAGGAGCGAAGAACAGGAGGAGGAAACATATGACGTGACGAGCGCCTTGCTGACGTGTAAGCTCACCGGCTGCCACTTTTAGATATTGGGCCTCGCTCCGCTACTCAGCACCCTGTATGCATCTGGACTCCTTGCTGGACCAGGTGCGTTTGGAGGAGTCCTACATTTGGAATGTATCGGGACGTTTATCAACACCAGATGCAGATAGAGTGTTGTGTAGAGGAGCGAGCCCCACTCTGTGGAATTCCCACCGTAGCTCTCTGTTGGCACACCCATGAACTGTTGACATGCAGACCGAAGTTCGAATCCAGGTGGAATCAGATCATCAGAATCAAACTATTCTGATTTTTTTTTTTTTTTAGGTGGCCTTGAATCATGCTGAAGACGAAAGAAGAAGAAGATATTCTGTGGAATTTCTAATCAGATTCGCATTTTGAAATTTAGTATTTTTCTTTTTTAAGAAAAAACGCCTTGGAATTCTATTCAAATCAGGCCCAGTGCCCAAAGCCTATTATACATGAACGAGCCAATAGCAGGGACGGTGGGCCTCAACCTTCAGCTCTACCTTCTTCCCCCGAATAGAACGTACGGCCATTATAGCTGTACCTAGACTGAAAGATGCCTCAAATACAGCTATAATGACCCTACGTTGTATTCGGGGCAAGAGGGTAGCATTTGATCCACGCTCCATGGAATTCAAAAGTGTAATTTATCCGTTCAAAGGAGACCCTAAAGACATCCCAATCCTGTACACAGCTTTCCTTATGTGCTGTATGTATCTGGACGTCAAAATAGTCCCAGTTCATTCCACAATGTCGGAACCGTTGCAATGAACCTGGCCGAGGATAGTCAACAGGTACATGCCCAAAGCTGACTACCTGGTAGTGGCGTTTCGCAGAAGTTACGGGAAGTGAATTTCACGCCAATAATGAAACGCGAGTTTGATTGGCGGCACGAATCGTCTTCCGCGGGCGCCTGCGGCGCAACGCGGCGCAGCGCGGCGGAGCGCGGCGGAGCGCGGCGGAGCGTGGCGCCACTTGTGTTCTCTCTTCTTTCTTTTTCTCTTTTTTTTTTTTCTTTTTTTTTTTTCACCCTTTTCATTTAGCGTTGCATTGAAGCAATGATTGGGAGCGAGTCGTGTGGTTGTCTAAGGCCACGTCCCGCTAGCAGCGTTGAGCTACCTCAACGCCTGAATCTGGACGCTCTTGCGGAGATATGCCGAAATGGTGTTCAGTTTCCTGAACCGCACGTCTCCACAAACACGTCCAGATTCAGGCGTTGAGGTAGCTCAAGGCGGCAGAGGTGGATTCCTTGCGCGCGGGAATTTGAAAACGTCAAATGAGCGGGGAGCCGGGAAACAGCTCCACCGCTACTTTACGCCGGCTTTCCTCGAATAGAAAGCATAGGCACTAATTGGTGACGGACATGAACTCGCGCCCACTTGCTGACGGCTTCCCCAACCCCTTCCCATCCTCCTCCTTGGAAAAAAGGGTGACGGCCTTGAGATTTTTTTTTTGTTTTTTTGTTTTTTTTGGGAGGCCTTGAGATACCATCGCCGCCCACACACACACAAAGAAAAGATATCATCGTCAACCCAAAAAAAAAAAGAAAAAAAAAAAGGGGTAACTACGGCGCAGTCACGAAAACAGTTTGTAAATGCATTTCAAACTGCGTTTTGGCACTTCAGTCAGGGCCCGAGTTTGAAATCCAGTTCAAACTCGGGCTGCCTTCAGTCAGGGCCCTCGTCTATGGACGAACAGCAGTTGAAAAAAAAGAAAGGAAAAACAGCATCCCTTATGCTGTGATTGCGGTCCCATACAGGGTGCTACAGTACTTGGGACAGGATGCTACAGTACTTGTCTTGAACCGAAAATGAAGCGAGGCAGCTAACTGCCTCGCGTGGAATCCGCCCTGCCTGGCTGGCAGGGCGGTACAACGACCTCAGAACAAAAAGCAAACAAAAAAAAAAGACATGTCTCACGGTCCTCCCGTACTGGCCAGATACAGAGCTCCTCGTTTCTTTTCTTTTTTTTTTTAACTTTTTCTTTTCCCTTTTTTTTTGAGCCTCCATCCCTGGCACGAGTCCAACTTTTGAGAGTTCGCGTTTGCCTGTGAAAGGTAGGGGTGGGGAGGGGGGGGGGGCGACCGGAACGCGCTTTCAGCTGCGTTGTCTACGCTTGCGCCAGCGCGAGTTACCGTGCTAGGGTAACTTGGCTAACCCTAACTTACCATCAGYGATGGCGAGTTAAGGGGAGCATCAACCTCTCATGGTAGCTCCATTTCGTTTGCTAGAAGTGGAGTAGGATGCGCGGCTTACCGGGGCAAAGTCCCAAAACAGAAATTACCAGATGCTACGTAGACAAGGCGAGCTCTTCTCGAGCTCTTCTCGCCCTGTCTCCAGACCTTCACAGAAGCGTCGCCAGATACTCCGCTCTATTATGATTTCGCTTACCACGATCAGGATTACCGCAATAGGTTTTCTGGATCGCAGCCACTTCTGGAAATTTTTCCTTTCCATCACAACCTCTCTTGTTCTTTCCTATCTTTAACCAAGTAGACATCTATAATACCGCCCCGTTGTCGCGTTTCGATCCTTCATTCCTTTCCCTACTGAGGAATCTAGGGAAAGTAAACAAGGAAAGGTTCTTTCTGTCCCACTTTCACCTTCCCAGGAAAGCGACACGATCGACCCCGGATTTTTTCCCGTAATCATTATCCCTAAATTCCTTTCATCATTCCTAATAGCTCCTCTCCTCCTGCACTCTCCCCCTGACCAATACGATGACGAGATCTACTCTCTCTCGCTAAACAAGAACCGTACAATCGTTACTCTCCCTACTTGAAGGCCAAGGTCCATCGGGCGGCGAACATCTTGGTATTCCCTTTCCTTTCTCCTGAGAGCAGATACAATGGACCAGGACGCAGAAGGGGGTGAACAGGACCAGGCGTCGAGCATCGATGGGGCAGAGGAATAACGTATCCAAACACTGCTCCAACAGTGTTTTATTCAGGGCAATATTCCGGATCTGGACCAGTACCTAGAAATGGACACGGAAGAGGACAGCATCAACGGCGTGGTTCATGAAGATTTCAACAAGATCCAGATTCAATGGCTGAAGGATCATACAGTGGTGTTCATTTTCGGAGGAAAAGCCAAGAACTTGGGAAACAAGGAGAAGTTACAATTTGTACGGAATTTAGAGGATGGACGATTGAGGTCGGAATTCAAAGCGTTCGGAAGGGGCTCCACTCACGTGGAGGGTAGATCAATGATTACGTACATTGCTAGGTCGATAGAGGCGAAAGAGTCAATGATGGGTAGGAAGCCGGAGATCAACTTCACTTTGGATAGACAAAAATATAAGGTAATTATTCGATCGTGGCTTCCTAAAAATGAATGGGAAACGGAAAGAGAGAGGGAGAGGGTGGAAAATTACTGGGTAATGGCGGTAAGGTCTCCGCTATACTCTCTTTCCTTCATTCGCACCATGGTGAAAAAGGCGATAGGACCCATTGTTAAGGAGTTTGAACCGGTGGAGGACGAATCGATTCCTCATTTGGTTAATGCTAAATTCGATATCGATAGATCGCACGAGTCCAGATTTAAACCGGTCCTCACACTAAGAGTAGGCCTCGACACACTGTCTGCAGACCTGGTGGACAGTAACACACCTTGGTGCAGGACTYGCAGATGGTACGGTCACCACACCACGGARTGTCCAGACAAAGAAGAAGAGTCRAAGGATYAGGCCCYAAGGCGATMCGATCGCTCAACGAGGTTCCSYYAAGAGGAAGGTTCAAGMTGGAGACCAAGCGGACCAGTTTCAGAAGTTTCGGGCGGGGATCTTCGTSCTGGAGTTAACCCCATCCCRCAACCAGGCCASGCAACAAGGGGAGAGAAYGGGAACCGGCCCTCGGCATCARGAGAGACACGCACAACTCCACCWGTAGCTCAAGGTCATCCTACGACGACAGCGAATCACGTGACTCAGGGGCAGTTCCCTRTGYCGTTGCCACGACCAACCCCATCTGACCCAAACCYACTTGGAGAAGCARGAGGGAGGGTCTCATATGGGGATAGGGAGGGGCAACARGTGCCTCCGACATCGAATCCTKCCATGGGCGGGARAAGAACTCCGCACTCCGCAACTGTCAATCAACAACARAATACAGATACCACACCTCGCAMGGGGACAGRCTCTGACAKAGRAAAGCACGCTAACAACACCGCCTACAATGTATCARCTTCCTCATCAGCAGGCCGAGGCAGAGATTTTGGTTCTACACTCCTGGAAAAGCGGACGGCAGGCCAGGCAGCATCTACCTCTTCTCCAATAGTTCCCTYTCCCCTCTCCTCGAGAGGTAGAGGGAACGCTGGAGGGAGAGGGRGAAACATGAGAAGGAAGGTTAATGCTAAAATTAACATTACCATTCCTGAATCCCCCAGATCTCCAGGGATAGGAGCGACCTCAGTGGAAAACAATTTGCAAGTCTCACCGACAAAATTCAGCAGAAGAGAGCTACCTCCTACGACACCTGCGGATGGACAGCTGCATCAGGAGACAAGGGTATACTCCATGGTCCAATCACTCGAACAAGGGATTCAACAAGAGGTGTCCTTGGCGCAGGGACAGGGAAAACATTATCATCCACTACAGACAGATGGAGGTCAAGCTGCATCCACTCCAATGACGTCCATCTCCAAAGAGCAGCATTCAAAGCAGGTAACCTTCACCAATCTCTTTTGCCCTATTATCCTAAGAGACAACGCCATCTCTGCTGAGTGGCTAACTCTCCCCAACCAGCAGGGACCCCTCAGACTACCTGTTTGGGAATTGGAAGACATCCCCTCCCCATCTGTAGCCTCCCAGTTGGTTGATGAATACCTCGCTGATAGGTATGAAACCAAATTGATAAGCGGCTATAGCATGTCACGACTGGGTCCGTTTTCCGGACACTCGGCTAAGATGACATTTGTTTTTGTCTATCTTATTAATGCCCGGCCCCTAAGGGACCCGACTGTGGCAGATTTTGACGGGGGTCTCCATTGGCTCTCTACCGATGTATTCAAATCTGCGAATATCAAAGATTTGCATATGATCATGATCTCTGACGAGATCAAGGGAGATACTCTGGCTCAGTTGAATACGCAACTAACAGGGAATAAAAACTTATTCTCCAATTTCTTGTTGGACTCCCTCAGGAAACCGTGGGACTCAGACCTCATGATGGAAGGAGGAGTTGACGCTACAGACCATGGTCAAGCGCCAATCCAGGCAAGAGCGCAATCCGAGGGCGTAAATGCCCATTAACAAAGCGCGGTTAGTCACATGGAATGTTAGAGGACTTGGAGATGACAATGGGAGACATAAGAAAGCAAGACTGAAAACATGGTTCCACCAAAAGAATATCCAGGTTGCCTTACTTGAAGAGACAAAGTTGAATGAAAGGAAAATTAGTGAGTCAGGTAATTGGTGAGGAGACAAACAATGGTGGGCTCCTGCGGACGGAACAAAGGGAGGGGTAGCAATCCTATTTCATAGGAATTTCGACTGTATAGTTTTAGATTCCTTCTATGATTCATTAGGGAGATGAGTTTGGGTTAAAGTGCTTATTAATGAGGAAGAGTGGACCTTCATGTCGATTTACGCACCGGTAGATCGCAAAGAAAGGCGAATTTTTTTTTCACAAATCCAAAGGTTTATCCCTGACGTAAGTAATTTAATTATAGGAGGGGATTGGAATTCCACGATAGACCCCACGCTAGACTCCTCTAGTGGAGAAGGAAATTGGCAAGACTCCAAAAGGTTTAAGGACTTCATTCTCGACCATGACTTCAAAGACGCATTCAGAAGTATATACCCCGATGCAAAGGAATATACTTGGGTCTCAGCATCCTCTTCGGACACCAATCCGGTAGCTAGGAAGAGGTTAGATTACTGGCTTATCAGGGAGCACAATTGGGATCTCGTTATGGATGTCACAATCCACTCGGATCCTTTATCAGACCACACACCAGTAACAATGGAAGTATCCCTAGGAGCCAAAGTGGCCACAGCAAGGGACCTTCCAAGGATACATGCACAAGTCCTGGATGACCCGGGCGTCAAAACCTGGGTCCCTGAATTCTGGAAGGATTGGGAAGAGGAGAAGTCTGTGTTTGACACACAGGTAGAGTGGTATGACGCTGGTATTAGACAGACCACGAAGATGTTGGAATTATTCAGTTTAGCTAAGGTTAGGGAAAGAAACGCCAAGGAAGCCGAGCTAAGAAAGAAAGTGGAGAAAGCAGAACAGAGAATGACACAGGAACCTTTCAACTTATCGTATTGGACAGAAGTAAGAGACCGATGTATGAGTCGCTGGGAARATCATCAGATCAAACGGGAAGAAGAATGGCTTAAATACTCTGCAGTCAAGAAGATCCTGCACAACGACAGAAWGTCGACRCARTTTTTTCATAAAGCCACAGTCTGTAAAGGTAGTACTCAGATGACAGAAATCTTCCACCCCTTTGATTCTTCCCTACCACCAGCCAAAGACACAGAGGAGATATGCTCCTACGTTAGGCTCTTTTATGAAAGACTACTATCAACAGAGAAAACTTCCGGGGAACTTTTGGTTCCACCTGAGGAGGAGGAGAAGTTGTGGGACCCGAACATGAAGAAGATCAGCTCACCCCAAAAAGACCGACTGGACGAAAAGACCACACTAGAAGAACTCACTGGGGCTATGAACAGCATGGCACTGGGGAAATGCCCAGGCCCTGATGGTCTTCCTGTGGAATTCTTCAAAAAGTCTTGGGGTATTTTTGGCCCAATACTATTGGAGATTTTCAATAAGGTCATCGAGGGATATACCTTGGGTAAGGAGATGATGGAGGGAGCAATCACCTTCATTTATAAAAAGAATGAGAAACGAGATATAAGGAACTATCGACCCATCACATTACTCAACGCAGGCGGGAAGATACTTGCAAAAGTTCTATCTCGTCGCATCTCAGAGCTATTACTTGAATTAGTTCACCCAGACCAGTCTGGTTTCATTAAAGGCCACCTGGTACTAGACAATGTCATGACCATAACACAGGCCATGGAGATCATAGAAAGCAGAAAATCTACAGAAGTCATTTTACTAATAGATTTTGAGAAGGCCTATGATAGGATCAACTGGGATTTTGTGATTCAGGTACTGGAACATAGGGGATTTGGACCGGTTTTCTGCAATTGGGTAAGGAAGCTATACCACGACTCGATTGCATCAGTAGTGGTCAATGGCAATAAATCATCTCCTTTCGTTTTATCAAGGCCTACAGATCACACCCGACTATCAGCTAAAGTCATCGGCCCTGGCTGATGATTTGGCAGTAGTATCAGAAAACTCTACGCATTCGATAGAGGCGGTTAAAGAATCACTGGAGTTGTTTAGCAAAGCCTCAGAGGCAAAGGTGAGCTGGGTAAAATCTGTCGCACTCACTAGAGACAACACACCGTTAGCAGTAGATCTGGGTATGCAGATCAAGGACAGGGATCACTCGGAACGATTCCTGGGAATCGAAGTTTCGTATGGGAATAATGAGAGGAAGTAGGGTAGGATCATTGAAGACCGCGTGGTGAACAGACTCACGACGTGGTCCAATGTATGGCCAGTTTCCCTGTTCGGCCAAGCCATAGTAATAAACACTATGGTCCTCTCTACGATCTGGTACATATTGTCTATCAAACCTATTCCTACGAGCACCGAACAACTACTCAGACAGCGGATTGCTACTTACCTCTGGAAAGGTACGATAGACAACGGTAGAGCCTTACCGAAAGTCGCCTGGTGGAAGATCACTCAGAAAAGGAACGAGGGAGGTCTAGGTCTGCTAGACATACTCTCTCAGAACAAGGCTCTGCTGATAAAGTGGATTGTCAGACTCCTGGTTTTGGATACTAACCGCCCCTGGATCAGACTAGCACAACAGATTCTCATGGAAGAATGGGGGTTGTCAAACCCAGAAAGCGTATGGGCATGTTTGTTCATGAAAGGTTTTTTGAGAATGAGGGTGAAATCTCGGACGTGGGCTCCAATTCTGAAGGCATGGTGTAATCTGCTCCCTTCTGTCATTCACTGGCCTACCACCGCATAAGAAGTTCTGTGTCAGAATCTGTTTGATAACTCGGCAATTAGAGGTACCTCAGGTAATAGTATTATAATCACAACGAACTCATTTGGCAAGACTTGGGTATGTAGAGGCATCTTTCAGATAAGACATATTTGGGATACGGAGAATAGAGAGTGGAAACAAGTATCTGAGATTCAGAGGAAATTGGGCCAACTTCCTAATATCCAAGCTAACTTGAGCCTAATCATAGAGGTCATACCACAGTCATGGAAGTCACTTCTGTCTTCCAATGGACTGGCCAAAAGTACATGGATCGCTGCAAGGGAGAAAGAAGCCGGCATTCATCAGGTCATCGAGGTGCTGCCAGATGACAAATGCAAAACGGTGTTCTGGAAAATGGATTACAGAGGGAAGCTATCGAAGGGAGAGGACAGTCCATCAGAAATCTACAGAGAAGAGTACACCCAAGTTCTGGTCAAAGAAGAAACGCGAATATTTAACGGCAGGCAACAGTTGGTCCCRACTCTCTGCCTGGAAGGCACTGCCCTATTGCAGGCCAAGGTTCATCCCTTAGCCATTGGGTGGAAATCTGCTTCAAGAGAAAGGAAGGATGTCCCACTGATTGATTACCAAGTA
>BFEA01000145.1:992919-1009712 GCA_003427395.1 Chara braunii | reverse complement strand
TTTTTTGTATCTGGTCTCAACCATAGACCAGGGGGGTCCGGCGTTTTGGGAACGCCGGACCCCCATGAGCAAAAAATTCCGACCGGATTTTGGCAAAAAAAATCAGTTTTGATTTCGTTCAAAAAATATAATATGTCCGTTTTGACGAAATGGCTGTTCAAGGTTCGAAGTACCCTCTGTCCCATTTGTACGTCATCTTGTCACTGCGGCGTAGTGGAAGCCTTCCGCACGCATCTAACTGACAAGGGGATTTCTCGATATGGTATTGGAAATTCCTACCAGTGTGGGTGCACGAAAGAAGGAAATTTTTTTCGCCTACCGGAGGTGCCGGGTTCGTTCATGATCGCAAATTGCTGCGCGTGGATATGTTTAGGCTGCGCAGATTAGATCGCGCTTACACGTATCCCCGCGGGTCACGGTGTTCGCTTGTACCCAAAAAAGGTGAGAGTTTAACTCTTCATGCAAAATCGCCTCGTGTCACAGACAACGACCCAATCATCCAATCACTCAGTGATCCCACAAACGATCATTTCCGAGCATGCAAGGTGTCATTTCACATCAAACATCATAGCAACATCAGAACTCATACTATAACAACGACGGATCAAAGTGACAAGCAATGATGATGACTAGGCAAAAATGACAAACATATCATAACATCCATGCAATCAAACATTCAGTGGGAAGGATTATAACTAATTACAGGTAGACAAAGGCCGAAGTCGAGACAAAAATGCCGAGAGCAAAAAAAAAAAAAAAAAAAAAAAACGGACGAATCACCCGAAGCCGAGATCAAAATTTATATACAGAAGTTGGGGAGAAAGACAAAGAAAATTGCAAATCCACGTCCATCAACCTCAGCTCTCTCTTCCTCTCTCTCTCTCCGATGCGGACAGTCCGTCGTCACGCACCAACCCACGAAGTCGTCACCCCGCTTAGTCCTCCTGCACCCGTCAGGTTCGCCCGCGCGCTACAGTCCGTCATAGCCCCACACGTCAACCCCGCGCATTCGGCACCAGCTCGTCGGGTCGCCCGACTTCCACTTCAACTCACCTCTTACTTCGCTCGTGAGCCGACCCTCACTGATCGCGCTACCCCGAGCATGCAGGCCGCGGGCTAGACCACCACAGCAAAAAAAAAGAAGGAGAGGGCGGTAAAGACGAAGCTCAAGAAGAGAGATACAGTTACAATGGCGCCTGCCCAAAAATTAAAGTTACACACGAGATTAAGGGCGCCGACTAATCAGAGCTCCGCTGCAACCGGAACAAGAAGCGCGCAAGAAAAACAACGCGCGGCGAAAGAAATCCCGAATTTCGAAATTCCTAAATTCCTAGACTTATGTAAAAATAAATTTTAATAGAAGGCAAATTCCGAGAAGAAAGTCCGAAATTCCGAGAACCATCAGGGGCTCGACAAGATTCGAAAAAGAAATAAAAAAAGAAGCAAAACTTTCCGCGCGACTTCCGCGCCTAAAATCCTACAGCAAAACAAAAAGAAGCGACGTCAACCATTAAAGTTGTGCGCGCGCGACGGCGCGCCACTCAACCGATCATCCTGGGACTTGCCCAACCTTGAACCCAGCCGTCCGAAAAGAGGCGACACAAAAAGACGAAGAAGCGAGGACATTGATGCAATTTTCCCTTTGTTCCCAATCTCCCGTAATTGGCTCAACCTTCCCATCTTAGGACCCCTCATTGCCATCGCGCAGAAAATCGCGTGGAACAGAAAGTGGTTTGTCACAACACAATATTGAATTTACCTGGGCTGGTTAGTCCGATGATGGGTCTCGCTCCACTACTCTCGACTCACAAAAAGTTCCGTGAGTCTTTCTAGAGCTGTCAGACGTGCAAAACTCTCGAAAAAAAAGTCTTGGCTCCACTTACTCTACATGGGTTTGCTCGAGATGCAGTGGCGGAATGAGACGAGCTCTCTGACTGCACTAAAAGACAGCGCCGCCCTATTCCGATGGTCGGGACACGAGGCGCACTCTGAAAAACAAAATGGTCGGAGCGAGGGTACGAGGGAGGACACTGGAAAAGCACGTCGTTGCAGGCTGGGCACTCTAGACACTTCGAGAGTGCCTTTCGAGACTGCTTTCTGACAGCTCTCGAAGGGCGTTTTCGAGAGCACCTATCTAGAGTGAGTGGAGCGAGGCCCTAAGGCCTCGCTCCACTACTCTATACTCTCGAAATTTCGAGAGTAAGGCCTCGCTCCACTCACTCTAGATAGGTGCTCTCGAAAACGCCCTTCGGGAGCTGTCAGAAAGCACTCTCGAATGTAACGTGCAAACCTCACGCCCTGTGCTCACTTTCGCTCGGAGTGTTAGGCGTGCGGAAAGAGGCCCCGAAAAACAGCAAGATGGGGTGTGCCAAGGATTTTTGGAAATTGAGCGTTGGGACACAGACGGAGCTGAAATCCCCCGTGTTGGTCCAATGAAGCAAGTCGATTGCTTTCGCGCGTCGTGGAAAGCGCGCGCGGGCACTACGCGAAAGGAGAAAACTTCAAATTCAATCCAAAAAGTATTGTCGGGTTTCCCACCGGGCTACAGCCCGTCGTTTAGAGCGGAAAGGCTTTGGCACGCTTTGCGTGTCCTGTTTTCGTATCAAGTCTCGTCGTCGTTCGTCGGTCAGTTCCGAGTCTGACGTGGATGGTCTCAGCCGCCTGGCTCTTTCTTTGTGCTCGTCTTCACTCCGCACACGGTAGTGGAAACCCCTGGATTTGTAGCGCTCAAAACGCTGGCATTTGGTGCATAGAGTGCGCGACCAGTGGGGTTCTACTGTCGTCCACGGGATGACGATGGCAACAATATCGAGTAAGGTGGGAAGTGCGTATCGATAATGACGAATTCAGCCTCTACGAACCCTGAACAGCGGTTTGCCGGAGGGAAGTAGTATCACCCGCCGATCTGTGCGACAACTTCTCGTACGTCCCACTCGCATACACGTGTCCTTTCCTCGTTGTAGTGAAAAGACCATGTTGAGGCGGGAGGTGCAGGAGGCTGGCGCCCGATCGAAGGGTGTTTGTCAGTCCACATGTCAATCAATTGCAAAAACCTCGAGACATCCTCATCAACAGAAAAGAAAACACTCGCGCAACTTACAATCAATCCCTTTCGACATCGGCTTAATCATGCATATAACCGAGAGACCGATCCGCAGCTCAGGTTTAGTGAGCCAATGCGACGTTGATCCCAGACGCCTTGTTTCTCCAGGCCGCCCCGTTGATCGGTGGCAGATGTCTTGCAGCATAAGGCAGATGGCATGCACAGTGCATTCAAAACTACAAATCTAAACACTCTTGCATTCTCGGACAAAATGCCGACGACCATCGTTTAATCAACGCAAAAGAAAGTCACTCATTTCCATACATACATTCATTGTGGAAGGTGCGAAAATGAGACATGCATAGGAAAAAACGGGTTGCTTGAACAGTACGCACGCATCCACCGTTCACAAGACAAAAGGATCAATTCCTCGTCATCTGGGGATTACCCAGGAAACTAATGGAAGAGTTCCAGAAGAAGTTCTTTCATGCTGAAGAGCACACAGATTCATTCAAAGGAGAGACAGACATCGAGACACATCATTATTCAAGGATAGAGGAGAGAGGGGAAGGTGAGGGAAGAGAGTCGAGATAGAAGATGGCACAATCCAAAAGATGGAAGTTCGGCGTTGCCGCAGTGCACTCACTCCAGAGATAAGGGTCCGCAACAACAAAGGTGCATTCGCCGTTAATTCCAATATGGCCCCAGGCCAATCACTCACTCCACTCCAATCATCGATCCTCATATCCGCACCGACGATCCCGACCGTCGCGTGCTAACTTCCACCACCGCGATCGTCACCTCTCTGTCGTAGACTCGACAAGGCTCGCCCAGATCCCACAGTCCGTCGTGGCGATCAAGCGCGCAACCGGCCAGCCTATCGTCAGCCCGACAAGACTTTTCAACTCGCATCAAAACACTCTGCCTAGCCACTGCTTCCCGGAAGCTGGCTCAGGAGTCGAGAACGTAAGAGAGCTTTGCGGACACGCTTGCGGGTTTTATAGTTGCGACAAGGGAGATAGAAGAGGGAAAGGCAACGGGAAAGCTGGGGTGTAAGAGGGGAAGCAGGAAGAGAAGACTTTGAGAGGAGTGCTCTGTGAATGCCATGTTGATCCCTCGGAACTCAAGGTCCAACCAATCAGATTTGTCGCGCAATAGGAAAGTCCTATTGATCGGCGTACCTGATTGGCGAGCAGGAGTTATCAACGGATCAACCGGGCGTCAAGTGTTGGACTCAGAGGGTGAGGGGAGAAAAGACGCAAGAAGTAGCGCAAGACGGGTCCAAGATTCAGATGATCAAGAAAGGGAATTGGGTGCACAAAAAGCGAAGCGGGGAAGAGAGAGAGAGAGGGAAAAACAGTTACAAGGAGAGAGAAAGAGGAGGGAGAACGGGGAGGGAGCGATGCGCGGGTCAGAGAGGAGAAAGCTTTTGCATACGCGGCGCCGTCAACAAAAAGAAAGAAAAAGGCACCGGAACAGTTACAGCTTGCCTCTGTCCTAATTCAAAAATTGAAATCACCATATCCGCGCGCAAAAAAGTGACGCGGAAAAAGAGGATCCTACGCCTATTCGTATTCGTGCAAAATTCCGAGAGTTTTCTCAAACGCGACCGAGAACATTCACACACAAAAAGGAGGCGTCGAAGTTCCGCTTATCCCGGAATTCCCAACTGTCGGACCCAATTCCCAGTGCGCTCGCTAAGGCGCACGCAATTTCCTATGAATTTCCCGAATTGCAAGAAAAAGGAAAAGCAGAACCCGGGAATCGAAAAAGGCTTCCGAAAGATGGGGGCCAAAAATGCGGCATCCGAAATCAAGAAAACGAAACGGGGCTTTTATGGGGTCGGTATGGTACAAGCAAAATAAGGGTTCGAAAGATAGCACGGGTTCGGGACGTGGTTCGTCACATATGTGAGGCGCAGGGGGTTCCAAAATTATGCGATCTCCTGATTGCATGTCCTGGCGGAGAAGGAGAGAGAGAGGGAGAGAACACAGTGATGCATGAGGAACCAAGCGTATCAACAAACGATCCAGCCAGAGTCCAACTTCAATTGCAATCTTCTGTCTATTGCTGGATTCCTCGATGGTCATCCAGGTGACGCCATCATCGTTCGCTGGTTCTCCGTGTGCTCTGCACCCGAGCTGGTTGCTGCCCGTCGAATCAGAATGTAAGTTGACGTCATCGTCGATGGCGTGATCTTTGCGAATGCTTACTGATTCGTGTCGTTTTCCCCCGCTAATTGGATGAAGAGGGGAGAGGGAGAGAGGGGGGGGGGGGTAGTGAGGCGACTTGGATCTACCTCCTAGTTGGAATGGGCCAATAGAGGCGGTACATGGAGGGGATTTCACGAGGTCGACGGGGAGGGAGTGGGGGTAGGAAGCGATTAATTCCTTCCATCGTCACCGGAAGCTCCTCATATCGGATGATCCGGTGGAAGTGGGGGAAGTGATCGCCGCTGCGAGGGAGGGAAGCAAGGTAGTCACGATAGAAGGAGGAGAGGGTGAGGAAAAGTTCCGCCCGAAAGAACTCATAGTGGCGGTAGGCGGGGATTGTCCCCGTGGAAACGCAATAAACCTCTACCACGTTGCATCGCTCCCATGCAGCGCTGAACAGTAGGAGATGCCAGCAGAACGTGGGGGCAGCGGATTGAAGGGAGGCGTGGGGGTGGACGGTAGCGAGTAGGCGGGTAGAGTAGAAGTCGTGAAAGAGATGGGGAAGGAAGGGATGGGAAGGGAAGGTGACGGGGGTACGGATCTGCTCGAGGGTGAGGAAATCAAGGGGTCGGCGGGACAGCGTCCGAGGATGAAGGCCTATCGCCCGCATCGGTACGTGGGCGAACTGGGGACTGGTGGGGCTGGAGGAGGAGGAGGATCGGCTCCGTCTCCGTCGCGCGGTACTTGAGGTGGCGGCTGTAGGGTCGCCATCTTCGGGCTTTGGCGGCTCCGGGTCCCTAGTCGGGTCGTTGCTGATGCGCAGACTGGCTCCGATGGCGAACTCCAGCTGTCGCTTTCCGGTGAAAATTTCTTCGCGCCTCCGCGCCGCCTCCGGATCTTCCGCCTCTGTTCCCGTGCGCACCGCCTCCTCCGGCAAAGCTTCCCACTCGGACTCGATTCCTTCTTCTCCTTCCTCTTCTTCTTCTTCACTCGGCTCGCCCTCGCTATACTCGCTATAGCTTCCCTCCTCCGATGTTTCCTCGTCCTCGTCTTCTTCGTCGTCGTCTATCACCACTTCCTTCGCCCTTGGATTCAAGGCGTGAGGGATGATATCGTACGGCTTGAGATACTCCTGCCGTGCTGGTAGCGTATCCTCGTCCCTGGGTTCCTCCAAGCACGCAGTCCACTGAAGGTACGGATCCAATGATCGCTCGAAAATGTACGGAGCAGGACTGTCGTCACTCTGTGAATAGATGTCGGGCGAGAGATCGTCCGCCAATTGCACGATCGGTGCGATGAGCTCCTGCGCAATCAGCTGGCGACGCCCCGGCTGTACCGATCCAAAGAGAAAGCCAAGAAGATCGCCCTCCACGTTAGTTCTCCAAGCTTGGATGATTAGCAGCTCCGGATTTTCGATCCACGCAAGATGCCCGCTGGTCTGCGTCCACGTCACCTGTATTCTGGCCAAGCAGAAAGACAGCTCCTCAAAAGTTTCGCGCCACAACCGCCAATGTCCAGGATTGATAAGAGGGACTGAAAGAGGCTCGAACGAGAAGGAAAGAGAAGGATGAAGATCGGATCGCCAGAAGGTGGGGAAGAGAGAGGGGAGACCAAAGATAGAGAGAGGAGCGAGAAGATCGGCGTAGTTCATTGGGGATGTGGGAAGGGGACGAGGGTTGGGATCGCAACTGGCCGCTCGCGCGGTGATCGGCGAATATCGCCAAGATCCTGTGCAAAGATCGGGATGAGGTTATACCCAGGTCGGGCGAGGACGTGCTGCCACACATTGGACACTTGCTCCGTCCAGTCGCGCAGCGAGGTCAAGATCGTGATATGCCACTGCGGATTGACCGAGCTGATGTCGCAGCTGAACGCCACAACCGTTGTGAGGTGGCTCATTCTGGGAGCCGCTCGCCGATGAACTGCGGTTACCTCCACGAATACTTCTGCGTGAGGACTTCCTTCGATTCGAAACGCGGCGGCGGCACAGATACCCTCGTCGCAAAAGAATCGCATCAAACGCCGAAGATCTGTATTGAGCCGAGGGTGACAAACTTGCCGAATCTCAGAGGTGTGGCCACGTGGCTGCAACAGCTGTGCGTCAAGAACCCACTCCATGATG
This sequence comes from Chara braunii, assembly GCA_003427395.1. NCBI lineage: Eukaryota > Viridiplantae > Streptophyta > Charophyceae > Charales > Characeae > Chara > Chara braunii. The sequence continues at coordinate 1,002,394 of BFEA01000145.1, read as the reverse complement.
AAACTCATGGCGAGGTGGGGGAGGATGTCGAAGGACAAGAGGGAGAGAGCGGAGAGAGAGTTAGATCATCGTCGTTCTCCTCGCTTTCCGAGGAAGAAGAGGGAGGAAGATCGGAAGGAGGAAGGAGACAGAGGTAGGAGGTATGCCGAACGATGGGGACAGAGCTATGGCTGGTGCTAGCCTCAGGTGTGATGCGCACTGTGTTGGCGCCGTTAGGACCAAGCTCGACAATGTGATAACAGCCAGAGAACTTGGGAGCGAGTTTACGGTCGCGTGCACATTTACGTACCTGCACTAGGCCCCTAATTTATATTGATGCTAGGGCCCAGCATTTCCGTTTCGAGCCTCGTAACTACGGACCTGTCTACCGTGGGCCAGTTCGGTCATCCTTTGCCTTTTTCGGGCTAGCTTCGGGACGGCCCGTTCCATTAATTTAGGATACCTTTTGGCCTTGGCCTTGAGGGCTGCATGCGTGTCTCTGCCCCCTGCTTCGGCAATTTCCGAGCTACCCCGGTAGTTGGCACAGGGGAGGCTATTAGTTCGAAGCTGGAAAGGGGTAAACCCCGTGGACTCGTGGGGGGTGGCCCGGTGGATCCCGACGATCTGATATACGATCTCGGGCCGCGGACGCGTGAAATGAGCGGCCTGTTCTTCGTCAGCAGATCGGATCCAATCGTATCTTTGGAATGGATGGGGAACCGTCAACCACGCACCCGATCCGTCAGTTTTACGCTTTTTCAAATGACCGTTGATCCAACGGTAGTCCCGAGATCTCTCGGTTGCCCTACGTCTGTCGTGTTTGGTGAGGTGACCCAATGATAATCCCGCTAATTTCGCCAGTAAAATTTTATCCGTCCAAACCTCCGCTCGTCGGTATTTTTCGTCGTATTCCGGGCCGTCCGTACGGGCGGCCTCGAATCAAACCTCCGTGGGGAGTTTGTTCGTTCTACAGAGAGGACACCTCCATTCCTTGCTACTCGTCCGATATTGAACGCAGGCCCCGTGCGCACGATTGACACACGTGGCACATTCTACCCAATCGACAAACCCGGTTTCGAAAGTATGACAGTCGACCCCATAGACCCGTGCAATGCACGTGCAAAAATAACAAAATTTATCGGGGAGGGTGGCAAAGAAAGCTGAGGACGTGAGAGGAGCAAAATTAGTAGAACAACGATTTCGTCAAAACGGACATTTTATATTTTTTGAACGAAATTGAAATTGTTATTTTTGAGATGATTGAAGTGTAAAAACCATTACAAATGGGCGTTTTGGTGTGAGGGGCAAGGGGTAAGGTATAAGGGGTAAGGTATAAGGGGTAAGGTATAAGGGGTAAGGTGTAAGGGGTAAGGTGTAAGGGGTAAGGTGTAAGGGGTAAGTTGTAAGGTGTATGGGGTAAGGTGTAAGGTGTAAGGTACCATGCAAGGGGCAAGTGACACAGTGCACCGAGGAATAATTAACACCTTATATACATTGTTTTTTGTCAAGCGCCATCTCATGCCAACCACGCCCGCCCCCTTCGCAATCATACTATATAATATCACGTACACACTACTTACGAGCCACTGTGTCCAATGCCATCCGACGACGTATCGCGGGTATGTCGTCTGCGGTGAAACAGAAAGGCGGAAGTTGGCCCCATGCCAAAACCGACGTGTACGTGAGTACAAAGACCCCACATTCGTTCGTGTCATGTTGCTTTGAAATGCCCTCTACATTCCATATGTGATTGAATGGTCTCGTATCCACCTCTTTGCCTTGCGATTTCGATCTTTCGAATAAAAACTTTGCGAACCCGCCGGTCACTTTTAACGCGAACTCCTTGTCGGGGTCGAGGGGGTCATAGAATTCAAATTTCCTCCTTCTCAAATCAGCCACGACCAAGGTCGAGTGGTCCTGGTGTGCGATATGGAAAGGAGCAATAATCAAATCCATGTCACTTATAATTACATCCTGGTACCAGCGTTCTACCTTTCGGCCTCTATATCTCATGTCATTATAAAAAAGTTTGACCAAAAAAAACAAGCTCAGCACTGATACTCAGGGAATGCGACCGTTTCCTTCTCTAATGACTATCTCATTATCCGTGTCTCATTCTACGTGCTGTATTCTACAGCAGTTGTCTAATGCTACGAGGTTGAGATAAAAGTTGATCACGTTGTCGTTTAACCACTGTTGTTCGACGGTGAGTAAAAGGAAATCGTTGCGAGTGAGTTGCAACACTTCGTTATTGTGCGCATCTTGTGTGCTGGCAACAGGATACCTATTCCCGTATTCGCGAATGATATGCGCTAGTGCTGCCATCTCCCTCTCCGATAAAGACAAAGTTGCGAGATGCATTGTCCATCCTCTTTTGCACAATCTTGTATCCGTTGTTGTCATTTGTACTGCACACCACARACGATGAGGAAGAGGACATTCACGCGGGCGGACGGGGCAAGTATTGTGAGTGCATGGCCAAACGCTTTGTGAGAGCTGATGCATACAAGGCATGTTTTCATTATTTCTCTAATGTTTTACTTGTATGAACGTCATTCACATCTTTCGGCCTTTCATTCCTTGCATTGATCGACCACCTTTATATAGTACGTCCGCACACACACGTCCATGTCGCAAAGAGAGAGAGAGAGAGAGAGGGAGAGAGAGAGAGAGAGAGAGAGAGAGAGAGAGATGTACAATACCACACATACGCTCCCACCACGATTTGTTACTGCATGTCGAGACGGACAGTCAATCTAAACATCTCAGGTCTATTAAAAATTTGAGATGAAAAAAAAAAAATACATAAATGGAAAAACGACGTAGAAGTGGTGCCTACGGAGACTAATACGAATTCTGTTTTAAACAAAACAACGAACCAAGTCAATTACACAATTTCGTTCAACAAGGCAAAGGTGAAGTTGTAATCATATCATTGGATTCTCCCCCTCCAATTGCACCCCTCCCGCCTCACCCACCCTCACCCTTTTAATCAATATCAGCGGTTAAGGTGTTGAGGTTGCGGGAACGGTGCATTCCCTCCACATCCCCTCCCTTCCCGCCATCCCAACCGGCCCCTCCCTGTGGTGTCAGCGATGATTGTGCATCACCTTTGCCAGTGCATAAAGACGGTTGCAACTGACTCTCCGCTACGCTCGGACCAACATCAGACTCTGACTCGATCTCGGATCTGCCTTGCATTGCAGCATTTGTTATCAATAAACTCCCGTACGTGGCACCTGCATCCAGCGGCAACGTCATTGACACATCGATGGGTGGGGACGATTGTGCCGCGGCGACTGAGATGGATTTTTTCGATATTTGCAGCTTAGACGTGATGTCAACCTCTTGAGGCCCGACAGCAGTAGTCCCGTCATCTCCCCTGTGCCCTGCTTGCGCAGCCACAGAGGCCGGCTCAGCCGAAGGCATGAAATCATGAGAGCAGATCCCCTCCAAGGTTCTGGCGGTTTGATCAACCTTCCAGTTGATTGACCCGCATGAGGGACTCGAGCGCAGGGCATAAAATTTGTTGCTGTACTCCAATTGCCGATTGTCGCGCAAGACATGAAACAATTCTTCGGCCTTGGCTTTGATGGCGGCCTCGCTCTGCCCTGGATTCTCGACGCGCACGCGATGCAGGATCGCGAGTTCCGTCGTTTTCAACTAGATGTCCTTTGACATCCGGCGAAAAGTCTTCCAACCGCTTGTGTATTTCACCGCCATCTTCCACTCCCCATCTTGGATGCACGGCTGTAAAACGCTCTCATGCCATATGATGTCATGGCCCCACCGATCCTCGCCTGTGTGGGTGTGTTTGCCCTCCAGAAAATATATCGCGTCTGAATCAGCACAGTAGCCTGGAGGAATTGCATCGCCTGGTGCGAGCGTCGACGCCTCGCCTGGTATCTCAATGTCGTCTTCTTCATTGCCACCGCATCTTCCAACGTCTTGCAATGCAGCAGTCTCCGACGGGGCCACCATTGAGGCGACGCTTGGGGCGGCCACCGGGATGGACCCTCCGTGCGAATGGACAGTTTCGTCATCGTGGGCTTGCACCATTCCACCGCGTGGAACCTCAGCACATGTGTCCTCGCCCAGTTCGAGGTCGGAGTCCGAAGAATCTTCCTCGCTGTCGACGGGGTTAAAGCCATCGCCCGATTTCGCGAACTCCGCTTAGTCCTTGGACGTCAATTTGTCTTTGCGAAGATCGAACTTGAGGATCTCGCATCGAGCAACAAAAGTCTCAAAGGCGCCAGTGAGAGCACCGTGATAATGTTTGAGGGTCTCTGTTGCCTTTGCTTTCCTGTATATATATTTTCCGTTAAGCCGTCCTTGTGGCATATCGCGGAACAAGTACTCCCACACCATCAGTCTCTTAGGCCCCAACTTGTGGAACATGTCCCTGTTTAGGCCATGTTTGCAATGCGGTTTCTCGACGTGGCAGTTGAATCTGTCGTCCTTGACAAGTATATCGATGAACTTTGTCAAGTATGCAATGTCCTTTGCCGACTCGTCACAGGCAATGACATTATTCCCTGCCAGTAAGAATTCCCACACAAGACCCGCGTGCGCCCTACTCAATAAAAGCACACCTTCCGCCTCCCCGACGAATGACCCGCACAACGAACGCAACTTGCCAGGCTCTCGCTCCCAGATGGAATACACCACACTTTCATCGCCCTCTATGCCACCGTGTTTCCCCAGACACTTCCCGAACTTCTCCTCCACGACATGCACGTTTGTGAGGTCATTAACAAGGTGGGGTGCGACCGTGACCTTTCTGAGATCCACTCCCTCCGCGTGCAGGACAATGGCCATCATGTCTCGACTCGCCGTAGCGATATTGCCATACCTCGTGATGTCATTCGATGGCCTGTCCACCCGTTTCCAGGTCCCGAGGATGAGTTCGATGTCCTCCCACCGAAATAAGCAACGCAGAACATCACTTTGCACCTTCTGCGGTGCGAAGACAAAAAGAACCCAATTAACGCCACAGCACTTAGTCATCATAGAGTGCAGAGCGTCGAACTCTTGAGAGGTCCATGTCGCGSAGAAGTTAGCGGGGRAGATGTCAAGGATGACGGCCCTGSAAGTCATTTTTTGCGCCGCARCGACGATRTCGTCCGRCSCAGCCARCACTTCCTTCAATRKCATGCACACCGGCAACAATGTTGTTTGTTTTTTAAGTTTATCCCACACGATATGACGTGCGCTGGAGGCGACCCGTTTGACCTCCGCTCGAAGCAGATCGAGCTTATCGATTGAGGTGTATACAAACACCTTAAAGTGGAACGGAGCCTCCTTATACATTGCCGCCGTAGGGCCCAAGCCTGATCCTTGCCTTGCCTCCTCCACCCCTCCAAGTCGTCGAGGGACCGTCTTCACATTGCTGATATGCAGCTTGTCCCGTTCCTTCTCCCATTCAGCTGCACATAGACCGTTCGGCCCATACCTGTCTTCAAGGTCCTTGTATGACATGAAGAAGGCATCATTCCATTCATCGTCCGCCCTTCCCTCGGCGCGGAAAACAACGTAGTTGAACATACGGACCATATAGCGTTCCTTGCGCATGATGTCGAGGAGGCACTCCGTATTCACTCTCGGAGGCATGACCTTGACGTTCGTCGCGACCACCTTCCCTTTCATGAGTAGGAGCAGTGCAACTTCCCTCTCACGGCACGTCAAATCCCCAAAATTTTTGAAGTAGGAAGGACAAAGATCCTTCCACGACACGGTGGAGCCTTTTGGACCATCTCTCGGGTAAATGCAATGGTATAATGTCCTTTGCCCCTTCGTCTCGTCGGTGTACAGGCCTGGCTGGTGCCCCTCCATCCTACCCAGCATGTCAAGCGGTATTTTACCATCGCCAACTGGCAGCTTCCCCTCGTTGAACATGTCGAAGAACTTCTCGACCTGTGGCCACACAACCTCGGTGGATGTGGCGAGGATCATGTAGCCACGGAGTTTATTGCTCCAATCCTTACTGTACTCATTCTCGAGCGCTTGCTTTACGAACGCCTTGTCGCATGCCTTCCCCATGGAGGCCCTTAAGAAATTTTGCCACTTCTTTTGGTGCGCAACGGCGACCGCATCCTTATCGCTGACCTTGCCTTTTGGGGCCTCGATTCGGTGGTTATCGATCCACCATTGGCTCATATCACGGACAACATCCTCGAACGACAACATCATGACCCGATTTTCGCGCGTGTTGTCGAAGGTGGAGACATTGAAACATAGACATCGACTGCCGGAGAACCCTTTTTTACCAATGTCTTCATCGCCTCGACCGTATGCTGACCACAGACAGCATACCAATCGAACTCCGAGGAGTCTCTTTCGAAGAATTCGGTCAGTGTTATCCGCCTTCCCTACCCGCCGACGATTTCGTTGCGGTCAACCGGCACAAGCACGAGCTCAGGCCTATCCCACGCCCCCGGTTCCGTGGTGATGGAACTCTCGATGGCATTCTCGATGCCTCGCACAATATTCGCAGACAAAGAGCGATGGTTGAAAAGAATATTCCCGCGGGGAATGCGTTTGATTTTCATGACGTCCACAAGAACAGGGAGGACTTTTTGCTTAGCAAACCCTCGCTCGTCGTACTCGAGGAAGAAACAACGCGTCGTGTCGATGGGTGCAGCATGCTGAAGCGGTTCATCACCATCGTCGGGCATGCGAGGGCCCACTCCCTCGCCCTCATCTCCCGAGTCCCGTTGTTCTTCTGCCCTCACTATCTGCTTACCTTTTCTTGCCCCACCACGGCCGCTGCCAGGACCGCCAGATCTTCCCTCCTGGCTGCTCTTCCGTGGAGGTCTCGCCTCCTGGGATGCTATCAGAGCTCCACGAGCCTCATTTACAGCGTCAGTCCTTGATTGTCTCTTGTGAGCGGAAGCAGAAGGAGAAGTTTCTCTTGTCCTTTTCCTCGACTTCGATCCTCCGTGCTCCTGCGAGTCATGCCCACCCTGACTCCCGCCTTGCGAATGGCATATCGCAGGGGACGACAAGTGCCGACCAACAGCCGGCCCCACAAAACCGGCGGGGATGTCGCCAGGGCCATGCTCCGACGTGATACCGACGTCGTCATCGCCAAGCATGTTCTGGTCCTGCATGTTCTCATCCCCAACGTCCATGTACTCGTCATCACCGCCGTCTTCACGTGAACCGCAGCTTCCCCCATCTTCTTCATCCTCGTTTTGCTCAATCAGGGCAGACGCACCTTCCTGGACACTGTCGCGCGCAGCATTGCGTCCGTACAGAAGTCTGTCATCGTACTCTGTAGCCTCGCTAGAACATTGAGTGAGATCGTGACCTCCCCGCGGGCAAGGGCGAGGGCGACGCGCCTGGCAAAGGCGGAGCTGGACAAGCAGCCAACTGTTTCCTCTTCGCAACCGGTGCGGATGGCGTATGTCGCGATTTCCTCGAGCTCATGACAAAGGGCACGAAAGCGCAGTCAGCTTGCTGGTCCAGAGGCAGCCTCAAGAAGGTTTCCCTGTACTCCTTAACAACACCTGGAAGTTGGTCCGTCGGGCTGCTGAATTTCACCAACGGCTTGGTGAGCTCCAAGGAACTGTCGACGACAGGAAGGCAGCCAGTGACGTGGCAGCCGTTCGTTCTACTGAGGAATTGTTCCGCAGTGAGCATGTGAAGCTCGGCGTCGTCCCCGCGCGCGTCAAACGCTTTCATGGAGAAAGCCTTCACGCCGTAGCCTTGAAAGAGCCGCAAGTCAAGGCCGACCTTCTTGTCTTCCTTGACCCAATTTTTCCCGTCCTTGTCGAAAACTGACGTAAGAAAGAAGGTCCTGAACGACCTCCCGTTGTAGGTGTTCCTGGCGCTCTCAGATTTCTCAACAGCCCCACAACAGTACCACGTCGCACCATTGTCGTCGCTCAAAAAGACAACGGCCCCACACCCAGGCTTATGCAGACCACTAACCCAGTCCAGAGCCCATGGTTTGTTGTTGTAGATCTTTGACCTTCCATATGCCCGAGAGGTCGAAGCAGCAGGTTGACCTAGAGGGCACAAACAAAGGAAATACACAAGCAAAGAAAACATGAGGAACAAACAAAAGCAATTCGTGCGAGGAGTCGACGGCCCCCCCTCGCGTCGATAAAAATCGCGTATCCGCCCTTCTCCAAACGACAGACCCCCATCTCCACAACCGCGGGGGTCGGACGTTCTGGAAACGCCCGAACTCCCACCCTCCGCGCGGCATATAAAAAACGGCCGATTCCCAGACCCTCGACTCCCCACCGTCGTTTCTGGAAGGAGGTCTGGCGTACCCAGAACGTCCGACCCCCGACCGTCGTTTCACAAAAGGTGTCCGGCGTTCCCTAGACGACAGACACCCCAACCCTCATTTCTGAAAGGGGGTCCGGCGTTCCCAGAAGGCCCGACCCCCGACGTATCCGAAAGTGGGTCCGGCGTTCCCAGAACGCCCGACCCCAGACGTATCCGAAAGGGGGTCCGACACTCCCTAGACGCCCGACCCCCGTCCGTCATTTCACAAAAGGGGCCCGACGTTCCCTAGACGCCTGACATCCTTCTCATGTGTCTGAAAGGGGGCCCAGCGTTCCCAGAACGCCCGAGCCCCGAGGTATCCGAAACGGGGTTCGGCGTTCCGAGAACGCCCGAACCCCGACCGTCGTTTCCCAAAAGGCTTCCGACTTTCCCTCCAATGACGGACACCCCGACCCTCGTTTCCGAAAGGGGATCCGACGTTCCTAGAATTCCCGACCCTCGACGTCTCGGGAAGGGGGGTCCGGCGTTCCTAGAACACCCGACCGCCGACCGTCGTTTCCGGAAGGGGTCCGGCGTTCCCAGAACGCCCGACCCCCGACCGTTGTTTCCGAAAGGGGGTCGGGCGTTCATGGACCGCGCAACACGAGGCCCTCGCATCTGAAAGGGGGGTCCGGCGTTCTGGGAAACCCCTATCCCCCTATCGGAAAACGAAGGTCGGGGGTCAGGCGTTCTCGGGACGCCGGACCCCTGCAGTGCTAAGAGGGCGGAGGTAGGGCGTTTTCAGAACGTCGGACCCCCGCGGTGCTAAGAGGGCGGGGGTCGGGCGTTTTCAGAACGCCGGACCCACGGATGCCCTGTCGTCGTTAAGCGGGGGTCGGGCATTTTCAGAACGCCGGGCCCCCGCGGGGGTCAGGCATTTTCAGAACGCCGGACCCATGGATGCTCTGCCGTCGTTGAGCGGGGGTCGGGCACTTTCAGAACGCCGGACCCCCGTGGTGCTAAGAGGGCGGGGGTTGGGCGTTTTCAGAACCCCCGAACCCCAGATGCCCTGCCATCGTTGAGCGGGGGGGGGGCCGGCGTTCCGAGAACGCCCGACCCCCACCCTCCGCGAGCAGAGGGCTGTCTCTTATACACATCTAGATGTGTATAAGAGGCAAGGTGACGGGGGTACGGATCTGCTCGAGGGTGAGGAAATCAAGGGGTCGGCGGGACAGCGTCCGAGGACGAAGGCCTATCGCCCGCATCGGTACGTGGGCGA
>BFEA01000145.1:961824-989090 GCA_003427395.1 Chara braunii | reverse complement strand
CGGACATAAGGGGTACGGCGTTCTCGATCCGCCGGACCCCGTCCCCCCTATTGAACGGGGGGTCCGGCGTTCCCAATCCGCCGGACCTCCTTCTCGACGCGCACGGGGTCCGGCATTCTGAGTCCGCCGGACCCTCTGTTCGGTTCGCGGACGCCGGACCCCTGCACGCTTAGAAAGGGGGTCCGGCGGATTGGGAACGCCGGACCTCTTTTTCGACGGGGGGGGGGTTTGGACCTGGCCGGTCCGGACATAAGGGGTCTGGCGTTGCTCATCCGCCGGACCCTTTCCTTTGACGAACAGAGGGTCTACCGTTCCGAATCCGCCGGACCCTCTGCCCGGTTTGCGCACAGCGGCCCCTCCCCCCTGCCCGTCGAAAGGGGGGTCCGGCAGGTTACCTCCGCTAACGGATAGGCCTTCGGCGTTCTGGATCTCATGGACCCCCTGCATTGGATATGTGAGCCCGTTGTTCCATATGGGAGTCTTGTGTAGAAGGTGGGGGGGGAGGGAGGGGGGGGGGAGGCATCCCTTCTCATGTGTCTTCCTGTTTTTGATTCCTCTGTTATGTTATGGCCTCTTACAGGGCATTTCCATCTGCGTTACCAACTCAATGGCAAGCGGGATGGACAGTTGTTACTTCAGTTCTTTGCCATCTGTGGAGTCTCTTCGCACGCCCGTGCCCCATGCTGCTGAGAACTCATGTGAGAGTCAGTCTCTAGACGTTGCCATCACACCGTCGAAACGTGGCCTTCCGGCACACCGTGCTGATAGTATGCCCAGACGTCGCGCACGTTATCTGGTCGTCCCATCTTCCAATGCGCACGTCGTGCGTCGTCTTTGCCTTGACGACATCATCAACGACGCCGTCGGCTTGCCTTCTGATGCCGCCACGGGACCACCGCACGGGTCTGCTGAACCTGCTATTCGGGTGAATTCGCCACCAGCAAGTGACACTGGTGACCGGTGTGCTCCCATGGACATGCTATCGCTGCTGTCATGCGAAGGCAGTGGACGAGGGGGGGGGGGGATTTTACTCGTTTGTCGGACGTTGACTTGCCGGTCGGAGAGGATACCGCTGTATCTGCCTTGTCTGTGTTGTGTGGTGGAAACGGAAAGAGAAAATACACGTACAGACTGAGGAAAAGAAGTGCTTCAACTTCCACCTCCTCTTTCGAACGTAGGTGTAGCGTGGACGAGTGTGACGCCGTCCTTCACAAAACATATTGCAAGACGTATCAATGTCTTTCTAAACTGGGAGTAGAGGATGTGACGAAGTGTAGGCGTGACTACCACGTTCTCAAAGGGCTGGATAGGCGAAAATTGTGAATGGCAAAACTCCAGAACTTCATTTCATTAGTTGACCTCAAACCGACAGTCAAACCGATAGTGCAGTTGCACCCTGTGTGTGTCACTGCTTGGTGTCTCATACTTGGTGTTGGCAGGAACACGTTCAAAAGATACAGCGATGACCTTGACGGCGGAACAGTCAACGCTCCTCGCGGCCATGATGGGCGTCCACGGACAACGACCACCTACGCCATCACATGGTCGGCGTTCGAGGACATAATTTTGGATGAGTCTGATCCCATGCCAGATCAGACTGAAACAGGCCCGAACTTTGAGATCAGAAATCGCATTCGGCTCCCGTCGGTGAACGCGACGAAGAAGGACGTCTTCCTAAGTATTCGTAGACGACTCTCTAAGCTTGGTGTTTGCCGCGCATCGTACCAGGTCTTCTGCAAGATGTGGAGGGACTTTTTCTAGCACGTTCGCCTCGCAAGGGTGACCGACCACGCGAGATGCAACGAGTGCATTAAAAATAGCATTCTCATAGAGGGTGCTCTCCCCGAGCTGAGACAAGCGCTGGTCGCAAAACAGAAAAGTCACATTGCACTGCAGTGCGCACACCGGAAAAAGTACAGCGTGCGGTCCGCTGAATCGGAACATAGACCGAAACAGAGTTTGTGTATCATCATCGACGGTATGGATCAAGCAAAAACAAAGATTCCCCATGTGTCGAGAAGACGTTTGTCAAAAGAAATATCGAATAACACGATGATGAAAACTAATCTCACTGGGATAATCGCGCATGGTAGGACACCGTCGCTCTTTGTCCACACGTGGTTCCCGTACTTGTCACACGGCTCGAACTCGGTTGTTAACTCCATTGCCAAAGTGTTGAGAGATTTCCACGCACGCGAAGGGGCGCTCCCGCCGAAGTTGCGGGTGCAAGCTGACAACTGTGGGGGATAAAACAAAAACAAGTATGTGTTCGCCTTCATGGCCATGCTTGTCAAATTTCGGATATTTGAGGTCGTTGAAATGGGGTTCATGATAGTGGGTCACACACACACGGACATAGATGCGAAGTTCAGCTTGTTTGCAAAACAATTGAGCGGTTGCGATGCATATACCATGGACGAGCTCTTCGATGTCCTCAAAGCATCCTGCGAAGAGGAGGTCGATTACACGTTGCTCACTGAAATTGCTGACTGGAAAACCGCCATAGATCCGTACATCGATCATAAAATCAAGGGTCATGCCACGCCACACCTCTTTCGGTTTTACATGGACGGGGACAACCCCGCCATGATGTACAAGGAATTTTGCACCGACAAAAAGTGGGAGCCAGATACTGGCCCTGTCTATTGGTTTAAAAGGGACACACGCAACGGGTGGGCAGGGCCTGAATGGGGTTTCCAGCCTTGCCGTGAGTCACCTAACCCGGAGGCAGGCGATTTCGTTAACGGAATAGGGGGGTTGCGTGTTCTCCATAGATCGTGGGAGAACTTACAAAACCATTGGGAGACACAAGACGGACACACAAGAGCAATGAATTGTAGACGCTTAAACTACTGGTCCGAGAATCTGAAAAAGTTTGAAAACATATCGCAAGAGGAGAGCGGTACGGCGCCCCTTGAAGGTCCCTTATGGCCAACTCCCATGCCCGATACACAAGATCTCCCGTTACGTGCACCGCATGTCCTCGACTCGCCACCGAGGAAACCTTGCTTCGTCGGTTACAAGAGAGACGCTCCCAAACCGGAGTTCAAACCGCATGACTCTGTCGCCGTGAACAACTTCGTCGTGTTCCGCGCGCCCGACGAGTATGTTGAAAAGGGCTGCACATTTTGGATAGGGCGTGTTATGGAGCGGGATGATAGTCGTACTCACGTCAAGTATTGGACACCTTGTGGAAGGGATCGCGACTTATCGAAGCTGTATGCAGACGCATGGGCAAAGAAGTGGAAGGTTGAAACTGAATCCGCCGAAGGATGGCAAGACCTCGACGTCATTGTGTGGGCATGGGCCAACAACAAACGGTCCGAGACAGGTATGCGGATCCCTAAGCGAGACGCTCTCAATGCACAGTTGTCATTGGCCGTCCCTGATAAGATGCCCGTGTCAACGCCCGATATGAGATCTGATTCAGACACATATGTGTAGACGTGAGGAGGGAAGGAGTATGAGCGATGATCATATGTTCAATATGAACAACACAAAGCACATCGCTGATTGTTCGATTGAATTGCATTTTTCTCTTTTTTTTGTTGTGTTTAGAATGTCTGCATCGTCGGAGTGGAAGCCTAATGAGAAATGGGGGACGCCGGTGAGATGGGAGGACCTTCTGTCATGGAAAACAAGAACACAAATGAGGGTTGTCGGTGTGCAGGCAATCGACTGGACAGTTTTGGGCCCTCGATTGAATTGTGGTACGACGAGGAGCACTTGCAAGTTCTCAACCTCGCCAAGACAGCGGGGAGTGATGCAAACAACGCAAGGCAAGGCAGTGGCAAGTGGACCAAAGCATTTTACGAGTTGGGGATAGTTCACATGTGGGGGGAGGGTGGGCGTGAGGCATCAGTGGCATGCGTCGCGTTCTGTTCTAATGACGGCCTGACACGGTGCACGACACGGATTGAACGAAAGAAGGTGTCATCGATGGAGCAAGAGACCACCATGCAAAGGGCAATATTGAAGTATATCAGACATGTATGCAACGAAATCAGAGATGCAATGTTGCGCTTCATCAACGAAAGGTCGAGGATCATCATTCACGTGGCGACGACTTTAATGACATGCCACAACGAAGATGGGCAAAAATAGAAACTGAAAAAAACTAACACAATAACAAAGTTTAATATTGTCGATCATATTCAACGGCGCGAAAGTGGCAAACGGAACAACTTGCAGTCTGTCTTGCGTCGATGTCCGCTTTGACTGTTGTTCCGCAATGACTCGTAAACTCACTGTCACAGTTCCGTACTTCGTCTGTGTTTGTGATGCCTATGTTTTTGTTTTCTCCCTTTTTTTTTTTTTTTTCATGCAGTATGGACCCGGAATGGATGCAGAGGCAGTTAAGACAAGATTGGTGGGGAACGCCAATCAAATGGGGGGAACTGATATCAGAACGGCTGAGGAGACAACGTAACGCCATCGGACTTGTCACGTGGGATTTTGCATATTACGAACCGTCACTGCACTTGTATCCTCTAAGCGCAAGAAGAAATATTTACAACCTCGTGGGGGTGTGCGACTGTCAGAATAATAATAATTACAAGAACGAACGCAAGATACAAGGAGGTCTTCTACGGTTACGGCCTTGTGACTGCCCCGGTGACAGAGAAATGCAGCGCCACCATTGCATGTGTTGCTGTGCAATATCACGAAGGGCTTACAATATGTGCAACGAAGACATGGAGACAAAAGATCCCGCAGAGTGATGCAGGAGACTCGATGGTGCGAGCGTACAAACAGCACGTTAAACAATATTGTATTCACTCACAGGATACAATGTTGGAATTCGTTGCTCGGAGGACTGCCATCACTGCTTCTATCTCAACAGTCATCGTAGAGAATGAAGAAATAATGGGGGTCAACCGCAAATTAAAAAAAATAAAGTTAACCACCAACTTCAACATCACGAAGAGTGTACTCCGCCGAGTCAACGGTCTGAGCAACGGCCTGGTTCACTTGCGTTGCTGTAGCACTTCTAGACATTTCGTGCCTTAGCACATGTAGACGGACATGGCAATAGAGTAGATCATGCGCTTGTACGAGTGCTCATATCGTTTTACGTGTTGTCATATGCCGGATTTTAGTTTTTTTAAAATGATGTCGAAGCGAATTTCCACCTTTTGTACGATCATGTACGACTGCACATATTCGTAGTGTAGAGGAGTGTATGAAGTATAGGGCAACAACTTTCATAGACATTATGCTAGTCAAAGATAGATAGATAGATAGATAGATAGATAGATAGATAGATAGATAGATAGATAGATACATACATAGATAGATAGATAGATAGATAGATAGAGCGAGAGAGAGAGAGAGAGACATGGAGTCTCTCTATGTACATATATTTCAGCGCACATGTATCATATATCACATGAGCCAAAATCCGCATCAATGTTTCTTTGTATTTGTCTAAAGAAGTCAATTTTTTTTTTTATATGAATTTCGAAAATATTCACATAACGTTGTTCGTAATTCTAGGGTGGAACAAAATGTCTCGAACTTTTTTAGATGTCCATGGAATTTTTTTGTCATTGACTGGACATGCCATATGTATTTTTTAGTATGATATTCAATATATTTATCTTGTCTTAATGCATTTGTCAATAAAAAACGAAAACCAACAGATATTATTTTGCGAAACATAGTAAATGCTAATTGATATGATAGAAGAGTACAATAAAACCCATAATAAAGACCCCTATAGCATCACATAATGCGAATAAAATTGTAACACCCCCCAAAATGTGTGAGAACGCAATGTAAAACTTGTGGTCAATATGAGCACAAACTATAAACAAATGCGGGGTACCTACCCAAAATGGTGTGCTCAAAACGTAAAAAATCACCAAAATCAGCATGAAAATGACAATTTCAATTTCGTTCAAAAAATATAAAATGTCCGTTTTGACGAAATCGCTGTTGTAGGAGACGAAGGGGTTGCGGAGGCAGGTGGGGTAGTCATGATGGTAGCGGAGGAAGGGTTGGGACTGTATTATAGAGAGGGTAGAACAAACAAATTAGTCCTCGTGTCGCTTACTGCTTCGTCAGGATCTCCACTTGGCCGTACCGAGGTCCGGTCTTCTGTTCAGGTTCGTTTCACGGAATCACCTCCTCGTTCATCGGAACTTTCTCGGGCCGGTGTAGTCGAGTCAGCCCGTCCGCATTCCCCTGTCTCTTGTGCTTCTGATGACGGATGTCAAAGTCCATGCTCTGCAGCACCGTTGCCCATCGCCCGATCATGCCAGAGTAATCCTTCCATTTCTTCAGAGCCAGCAGGGGCTCATGATCAGTTACCAGAGTGAACTTTCTCCCGTACAGGTAAGCGCGAAAGTGACTGATTCCCCAGAGAGGTGCGTACCATTCTCCTGTTGGAGCGGCGTAGTTGTGCTTGCAGGCGGGCACTGATTTGGACGCATACTCCACCACGCTCTCGAGTCCACTTGGCCCCACCTGGGCAAGGATCGCCGAAATTGCCTAGGGCTGCCAGTCGGTGATGAGAACAGAAGGTTTTTCGGGATCCGATCTTATAAGGACCGGGGTCTTATAAGGACCGGAGCCGAAATGAGAGCGGCCTTGAGCTTGGAAAATGGTTGATCTTTACGTAGCAGATTTGTGAGGGGTCATGCAATCGCTGCGAACCCCTTGATAAATCTTCGGTAGTGCGAGGCCAGGCCCAGAAAGGCGCGAACTTGCGTGATAGTCGTAGGCACCGGCGCATCCCTGAGAGCGGCCACCTTCTGCGGCTCCGGTTGGAGCCCCTTATCAGTCACCTCGTGTTCCAAGAAGGAAATGGTGGTCAGAAAAAACTGACTCTTCTCGAGCGCCACTTTGAAACCCGCATCCCGTAGCGCGTGCAGTGCCCATTCGATGTGCTGCACATGTCCCTCGTAGGAACATGAGTACTCCAAGATGTCATCCATGTACACAATTACGCAGTAGTTGATGATAATCTGCGCCAAACGAGTCTTCCACACGAAATTCTGAAAAGCCATGTTCATGGCTCGCTGAAAGGTCGCGGGGGCGTTGCAGATACCCATCGGACATCGAACCTATTGCCACGTTCCCTCGAAAAGCACAAACGCTGTTTTCGGACGATCTTCTTTTCGAACAAGAAGATGATGGAACCCATGGCGAACATCAAACTTGCTGAAAAATCGAGCACTCCCAATCGCATCCAACAACTCATCAATCCGGGGGAGGGGGTACACACACATCTTCGATCGTGATATCATTCAACTTTCGATAATCGATGCAAATGCGAATCCCTCCGGCCTTTTTAGGCACGATCACTACGGGAAAAGACCAAGGACCTATTGCGGGTTCGATCCATCCATTAGCTTCGAATTCTTTAATCCGCTGAAAAGCGGCCGCTCGTTGAGCTGGCGAGTATCGGTAAGGAACGCAGCTAATGGGTGGGTGGGGAAAGCCTCAAACTATTCCCTGTTCCGCGATTCCACTATCGATGTCGGAAGAAAAACATTCTTCGGGATTAGTGGATCGAATCATCCCTATTTGGGCCGGGTTAGGGGTTTGCTTTATCGTTCGGGTGGAAATTCGCAAGGGAATAGTTTGAGGCTTTCCCCCAGTTTGCGTGAGCACCAGTTGTTTTGAATCAAAATGCAGTCGTGCGCCTACCGCCATCGCCCAAGGTAGTCCTAACAACACAGAATAGGAACGTACATCTATCACGAGCGCGTTGACAATGACGTGTACTCGTCCGACTTTTACAGCCATATTCTTGATAATGCCCACGATGTTCATTGCTTTCTCGTCGGCAGAGACATAATGGTCTTTGCCAGATAGAGGAAGAATGGCTCCAAGTCGTCCTGTCTTTTTGACAGTGTCTAATGATATGGCCGCTGCAGAAGATCCTGTGTCGATAAGGGCGTCAAACGGCTTGCCCCACACCTCACATTCACATTCCACGCTTTTCCACAGTACCGGCCGAGCTCGTACGAAGTGATCTTTTTCTGCTAGAGAGATCGCCACTATACGCGCGGCTTCAGGTTTAGGTTCCCTTGTATCGGGAGATGCAACTTTCTCGTCTCCTTCCTTCCTTTTTAACATTCGCTGTATACGCTAGTACGTGAAGCGCTTTTGATTTTTCTGATAATGTTATAAACGTTTATAATTTGCAGCTTCGGATATGGTGAGCAAATGTCCTACCGGGATAGGAACGCGAATATCTAGTTGCTTGAGTGTTTTTAATACATCAATGTCCCCTGTGCGAAACTGCGGACCAGGATTGGATTCGCGATCGACCCATTCGAGATCATCCGGGGCCGATCGGATCACTCCGATCATGCCTGTGAGATGAAGATACTCAAGTGGATTGACCACGTCATCGGCGTCAGAGGAAGAAGCTCCCGATGTCGACGCCGTTGCCAATGAGGGGGATGGTTGTTCTGGGGCATATGCTACGAGTTCTCTTCCCTGGTCCGTATCCATCAAAGCGGCCACTCGTCCTTGATTCAGGGTGACAGGGGCCGCAGCAAGTGGAGGCTGATTACGCTTGGGCTGCGGACAGTCTCGGGCAAAATGCTCGGGCTGTTTGCAGTTAAAACATTCGATTTTTCCTGCTGGATTAGCTAGATGAGGGAACTGAGGTGCGTACCCCGGAGCAGGCGGGGCAGGCAAGAGTGGAAATGGCGTAGGGGCAGGCCGAGCAAGGGCGGGGTTGGGCTTGATTAGCCTTCCCATTATCTGTTTCATCCGCTCCATGTGAGCGGCCTGCATTTGGATCAAGTTGCTTATCCATTCGGACTGCTTCGTAGTAGCCGTATGGATCATCTGGGCAAGATGTAAGTTGGTTATGGCCGTCGAGGGGGGTTCGAGTGAGATTCCGCTTTTAACTGCCGTGATCGATTGATTCACCGGGGGAGTGGGAGAAGAAGCAGGCGGGATATCGGAAACGATCCCGCCGGGAAGGTCATGGTCGGGGCAGGGATAAAATCGTTCGATTGCCTGCAACCACGACCGCCTTTTAGCCGTTACGTCCCGTATGGTATCTATAATATCTTCGTTTCCCTGACTGATATATTTTTTTGTATCAGCCAAGTCCAGTTCCAGTGCTTTATCAATGATAGCCGATAACTGGTGTGTTTTCGGCGGTACTTTTTTTTACAGTTTCTCTTTCAATGTCGGACTTCGTAGGTGATCGATGAATAAATCTCGAGCGGATTTCTCATCTCGCCCGGATTTGTCCGACGTGGTTTGAAATCGATACACAAAATCGGGCAACAATTCCCCTGGTCCTTGGGGCCGATTTTTTAGCACGTACCAGGCGGCATCTTCACTGACCGTATCGAATCGAGCCAAGAAGGCTTGTTTGAAAGTATTCCAATCTACCCACGTATGTTTTCTAAACCAGTCATGCGACATATTGCGGAGCAGCAATGTCAGAACGCGGGGAAGATCAGCAGTGCTGTAGTTTTGAGCTTCGACAGCTTCCAGCCAAGCCTCGGGATGGGTATGGTTAGGGAAGAAAGGGAAGGGGGCAGGGATGCTAACGATCACTCTAGTACCGTCCACCATTGGTATTGAGGGTGCAGCCGCACCAGATTGAGATTCGGTGACTGGGCGATCTCGACGAGCCACTTGAGGATCTCTCCTACCTCTCGCCAGTTCGACGTACTATCATCAGAACCGACACGTGTCGGCTCCGATACCAACCTCACGCCTTGTGCTGGCCTTCGTTCGCAGTGGTAGGCGTGCGGAAAAGGGTCCCGAAAAACAGCAAGATGGGGTGTGCCAAGGATTTTTGGAAATTGAGCGTGGGGACACAGACGGAGCTGAAATCCCCCGTGTTGGTCTGATGAAGCAAGTCGATTGCTTTCGTGCGTCTCGGAAAGCGCGACCGGGCACGGCACGAAAGGAGAAAACTCCAAATTCAATCCAAAAAGTATTGTCGGGCTTCCCACCGGGCTACAACCCGTCGTTTAGAGCGGAAAGGCTTTGACACTCTTCGCGTGTCCCGTTTTCGTATCAAGTCTCGTCGCCGTTCGTCAGTCAGTTCCGAGTCTGACGTGGATGGTCTCAGCCGCGTGGCTCTTTCTTTGTGCTTGTCTTCACTCCGCACACGGTAGTGGAAACCCCTGGATTTGTAGCGCTCAAAACGCTGGCATTCGGTGCATAGAGTGCGCGGCCAGTGGGGTTTTACTGTCGTCCACGGGATGGCGATCAACTCGTTAAATGGCAACAATATCGAGTACGGTGGGAAGTGCGTATCGATAATGACAAATCCAGCCTTTACGAACCCTGAACAGCGGTTGGCTAGAGGGAAGTAGTATCGCCCGCCGATCTGTGCGACAGTTTCTCGTACGTCCCACTCGCATACACGTGTCCTTCCTCGTTGTAGGGAAAAGGCCGTGTTGAGGCGGGAGGTGCAGGAGGCTGGCGCCCGATCGAAGGGTGTTTGTCAGTCCACAAGTCAATCAATTGCAAAAACCTCGAGACGTCCTCATCAAAAGAAAAGAAAACACTCGCACAACTCACAATCAATCTCTTTCGACATCGGCTTGATCATGCATATAACCGAGAGACCGATCCGCAGCTCAGGTTTAGTGAGCCAACGCGACGTTGATCCCAGACGCCTTGTTTCTCCAGGCCGCCCCTTTGATCGGTGGCAGATGTCGTGCAGCATAAGGCAGATGACATGCGCAGTGCATTCAGAACTACAGATTTAAATACTCTTGCATTCTCGGACAAAATCCCGACGACCATCATCTAATCAACGCAAAAGAAAGTCACTCATTTCCATACATACATTCACTGTGGAAGGTGCGAAAATGAGACATGCATAGGAAAAGACGGGTTGCTTGAACAGTACGCACGCATCCACCGTTCACAAGACAAAAGGATCAATTCCTCAACATATGGGGATTACCCATGAAAGTAATGGAATTGTTCCGGAAAAAGTTCTTTCACGCTAAAGAGCACATAGATTCATTCAAAGGAGAGACAAACATGGAGACACATCATTATTCAAGGATAGAGGAGAGAGGGGAAGGTGAGGGAAGAGAGTCGAGATAGAAGATGGCACAATCCAAAAGATGGAAGTTCGGTGTTGCCGCAGTGCACTCAGTCCAGAGATAAGGGTCCGCAACAACAAAGGCGCATTCGCCGTTAATTCCAATATGGCCCCAGACCAATCACTCACTTCACTCCAATCATCGATCCTCATACCCGCACCGACGATCCCGGTCGTCGCGTGCTAACTTCCATCACTGCGACAGTCACCCCGCTGTCGTAGACTCGACACGGCTCGCCCAGCTCCCACAGTCCGTCGTGGCGATCAAGCGCACAACCGGCCAACCTATCGTCAACCCGACAGGACTTTTCGACTCGCATCAAAACACTCTGCCTAGCCACTGCTTCCCGGAAGTTGGCTCAGGAGTCGAGAACATAAGAGAGCTTTGCGGACGCCCTTGCGGGTTTTATAGTTGCGACAAGGGAGATAGAAGATAGAAGGGGGAGAAGGCGACGGGAAAGCTGGGGTGTAGTAAGAGGGGAAGCAGGAGGAGAAGACTTTGAGAGGAGTGCTCTGTGAATGCCATGTTGATCCTTCGGAACTCAAGGTTCAACCAATCAGATTCGTCGCGCAATAGGAAAGTCCTATTGATCAGTGTACCTGATTGGCGAGCGGGAGTTATCAACGGATCAACCGGGTGTCGTGTGTTGGACTCAGAGGGTGAGGGGAGAAAAGACGCAAGAAGTAGCGCAAAACGGGTCCAAGATTCAGATGATCAAGAAAGGGAATTGGGCGCGCAAAAAGCGAAGCGGGGGAGAGAGAGAGAGAGGGAAAAACAGTTACGAGGAGAGAGAAAGAGGAGGGAGAACGGGGAGGGAGCGATGCGCGCGTCAGAGAGGAGAAAGCTTTTGCATACGCAGCGCCGTCAACAAAAAGAAAGAAAAAGGCACCGGAACAGTTACAGCTTGCCTCTGTCCTAATTCAAAAATTGAAATCACCATATCTGCGCGCGAAAAAGCAACACGGGAAAAGAAGATCCTACGCCTATTTGTATTCGTGCAAAATTCCGAGAGTTTTCTCAAACGCGACCGAGAACATTCACACACAAAAAGGAGGCGTCGAAGTTCCGCTTATCCCGGAATTCCCAACTGTCGCACCCAATTCCCAGTGCGCTCGCTAAGGCGCACACAATTTCCTATGAATTTCTCGAATTGCATGAAAAAGGAAAATCAGAACCCGAGAATCGAAAAAGGCTTCCGAAAGATGGGGGTAAAAAATGCGGCATCAGAAATCAAGCAAACGAAACGGGGCTTTTATGGGGTCGGTATGGTACAAGCAAAAGAAGGGTACGAAAGATAGCACGGGTTCGGGAAGTGGTTCGTCACACGAAGGGCGCTCTCGAAGTGTCTTGAGTGCCCAGCCTGCGACGACATGCTTTTCCAGTGTCATCCCTCGTAACCCCGCTCCGACCATTTTTTTTCGAGAGTGCGCCTCGTGTCGGCGGCGTTGTCTTTTAGTGCAGTCAGAGAGCTCGTCTCATTCCGCCACTGCATCTCAAGCAAACCCATCTAGAGTAAGTGGAGCCGAGACCTTTTTTTCGAGAGTTTTGCACGTCTGACAGCTCTAGAAGGACTCACGAAACTTTTCGTGAGTCGAGAGTAGTGGAGCGAGACCCTTAGGGCCTCGCCACACCAGTGTCAAAGCGGTGAAATATTCGACAACTGTCAGACCATTTTCGACTTTCACCGTTTCGACACAATGGCCGCCTTCGCCACACCACAGTTTCGTTTTCAGAAAAGGAAAAAAAAACAAAAAAAAAGAAGAAGAAAAAAACAAAAAAAAGAAGAAGAAGACACCATAGATGTCCAAATCAACACATCCTTCAACAACTATGCCGAAATCAACACATCCTTCAACACCTCGTCTCCGTGATGTCGAAACTCGACCCGCTGCAGGCGGGCCGTTCGACACCCATGTTGAAACCACTTTTCTGACGATTGTCGAAGTGCTTTCGACATTTTTTCTTCGACAGTCTGTGTGGCGAAGAAAAAATGTGGAAAACCGTAGTTTCGACATTGGTGTGGCGAGGCCCTTACTGTCGAAATTTCGAGAGTATGGGCCTCGCCGCACCACTGTCGAAAATGCAATTTTCGACAGTTTCTCTTCGCCACACAGGCTGTCGAAGTCGGAGACGGGAAAAAAATTCTCCAGTTGTCAGAGCATGCTTCTCGACAGCTCCTGTCGAAAGTTGCTGAATCCCCAGCCTGTTACTCCCATGCTTTCGACACTCCTCGGCTGCGCCGTCGACTTCTCTTCGAAATTCGGTGACTTCGAAATTCGGTGAGGGGGGATAAGGTCGGGATGGACTAAGGGCCTTGCCACACCACTCTTGAAACCCGGTTTTCAAGAGTTGGAGCCATCGCCACACAGCCACTTGAGAGTTGTGGCCCGAAAACTCTTTCGAGAGTTGTCAGAACCTCGTTTCGAGAGTAGCTGTCGAAACTCCTAAACGCCCAGCCTGCAGCACCACTCTTTTCAAGCGTCCTCCCAAGGGCACTCGAAGGACTCTCGATTTTCGAGAGCTGTCAGGCCGTTATTCGGAAAAAACGAAGTTGTACGACTGTCATTTTTCATTCTTTGTCCAACACCATCGAGAGTGGGGTTTTCGAGAGTTGAGGCGCCTTCGCCACACAGCACTCTCGAAAGGGCGATGGTGTTGGACAAAAGATGAAAAACGACAGTCGTACAGCTTTGTCTTTTCCGAATGGAGTCAGGATAACGGCCAGACAGCTCTCGAAAATCGAAAGTCCCTCAAGGGTTCGGCCGAGGACACTTGAAAACGCACGAGTTGCAGGCTGGGCGTTTAGGAGTTTCGAGAGTCGACTCTCGAAACAAGGTCTGACAACTCTCGAAAGAGTTTTCGGGCCACAACTCTCAAGTGGCTGTGTGGCGACGGCTCCAACTCTCGAAAAACGGGTTTCAAGAGTGGTGTGGTGAGGCCCTAAAGGGGGGCAAACTGTCGAATGGAGGCTGTCGAATTTGTTCTGACAGCCGTCGAACTTTTTCGCCTTTCGACTGTGGTGCGGCGAGGCCCTATAGAGTAGTGGAACGAGGCCCGATAACCTCAAGGCCCAAAAATAAAAAATTGTAGGCATACGGGGAACCCCGTAGCAGCCAGAACCGTGTTCAGGAGAGAACATGCGGGGGCTGCTCCCGCAAGCGTGTGATTTCCGAAGATTTCAGAAGAAAAAAAAAAAAGATTTCAGAAAATCTACTCGCTGGCTCCCACGTCACTCACAAGAATCAGGTCAGGATCACATCCGAGAGAGGCGCTCAGGGCTTGCTTCATATTGGCGCTTTGGACTTTTTCCAGATGCATTTAGGCATGGCGACGTCCAAATTCAGTTGAAAAACTCTGATATGAGAACGCCCTCAGACTCGGCTGCTGATGACATCAGGCTTACGTCAATGCTCGGCATCTTACGTGTACATCGACAAGCAACTTGGACCGCATACATCTGAACTAATCGAACATCTTCAATGCATACGGACGAACCTATGCACCAAATGCATTTATTGTGTTGTGTCGTGGACTTAGGCCCATCGCGTCTAGGTCGTCATTAAATTAATTATAATGTCTTTGCAGGGACAGCGCTGACCGGTGGTGGATTCTTTGACCCTTGTTTTTTTTTTTTTTTTTTTTTTTTTTTTGTTCGTGTCGCGAGAAAAAACCTGCGCATAAAAAAACGGCCCTAAAAGATGTGGGTAGAGCGGAATGGACCCCCATTCTTGAGATGTACCCCTCTGTCGAGAAAAATATTTTGGGAAATACCCCTGGCGTCGGGTGGACCCCCATCTTTTCAATATACCCCTATCGGGTACCGTCCAACTTTGCAAAATGCCCCTACCAGGTACTTGCAAACTTTTCCTAGGCGCTATTGCAAACTTCTTCCCACAACACAACGCACCCTTATTTTTGGCTGTATCTGGCCGGGAATATAGCTTGTATACATTCATTGTTAGGGTGCGTTGGGAGGCCCAAACGGGGAGGTCCGGATTGCAAAGTTGCACACCCCCCTGACAGGGGCACAACACAAAGATTTCGGCCCAAAAGGGCATTCAAGCTCTACCCACATCTTTCAGGGGCATTTCAATATATATCTCAAGTTATGGGGGTATTTTGCAATTTACCCCCAACAGAAAAAGGCCTGCATATGAAAAACAGAAAAAAAAAAAAAAAAAAAAAGAATGCGCACTGACTTCTGCAATCAACCACTACTCTGGTCCCTCCGACGCCCCCATTGTTTGCAGTTTCGGGGGCCAGGTCCCACTTACTCTGATTCTTCATTTCTGGCCGTTGATCTTCCTAATCTGCGGTCAGAAATTGAGAATTCGGGTAAGTGGGACCTGGTCCCAGTTGAGGGGAGATTCTGAGCTCCAGGCTTCGTGGAGAGAGCCCATTCCTCGAAGCTGCAGGGAAAATTAGGGCCTCGGTCCACTACTCTCAGAAGACAAAATCATGGCCGCGAATCTTTCCATGTTCTAGCAGAAGATTCACTCTCGTTGGTTTTTTTTTTTGTTTTTTTTTTTTTGGGACATTTCGAGAGTAATTGAGCCAAAAAAAAAAAAAAAAAAAAAAAAAGAGTAGTTCCCAGCCCACGTTTGTCGTTTCCCGTTACGTCATTCCGCCCCTCTGGCCGTTAGAGGAAAACGACAACCTTTTGCGGAGCCGCATCTGCAACATGGCGCTCACTTGGGGTTTCTCCGACCGACGTGTACAGGTAGGGACTCGCTGCACTACTCAATACACGCACAAAAGACAAACAGTATGGGAATGTATCTCTCCACGCTGTACCGCAAGATTCACTATCGTTTTGCACAGTTGGAGAGTAGTGAAGCGAGGCCCCAGGGACTCGACTCGCTGTACCACTCGGCGAATGTGCGAAGTCCACGATGTACCTCTTGCTACGACGTGGCAAGGTACACCCGCCACCGTTTTGTCTTTTTCAATTGGTTTTTTTTTTTTTTTTTTTTTTTTTTTTTAACCAAGTTTTTTTTGGTTTTTGATGAGAGGTCTTGCGCTGGATTTTTCGGCAAAGAAGTCACTGCTCTGAAAAGAAGTGTCCTTGGAGAAATGGTCCAAATTAGGGTCTCGCTGCACTGTACTTCGCAAAAATTGGGAGAGTTATGCATAGCTGCACTTTAGGGTCTCGCTGCACTACTCTACTTTAGAACCCCAAAAGAAATTCGGAGAGCTGGCAGAAACCACAAAAGAATTGTACTCTCCGACGCCGGAGAGTGCCCAGCCTGCAAAATCCATTACGCTGATAGACCTTCGAAGGAACCACCGATTGCGTCTCGCTCCACTACTCTAGACTCTCGAAGATTTTCGAGAGTGAGTCTAGAGCTGTCAGACTCTAGAAATGACTGAAAAAGAGAACATCGCTCCACTTACTCTAGAAGGTCAAACTCAAGAAAGCCTCTCGGATGTCAGACCGCTCTTCGAGAGAGCTACACGACACGGCCAGCACGCTGTTGTCCGCCCAGACTCCAGGTCCACTCCATAAAAATGCTCGACTTTCGAAGGCCCTGGATGCCTCCCTTGAAATTGCCTCCCTTGAAATTCCCGCCGCTGTGTGACGAACCACTTCCCGACCCCGTGCTATCTTTCGTACCCCCTTGGCCCAATACCCCTTTGTGTATCATACCGACCCCACAGAACCCTCGTCGCTTTTCTTGATTTCAGGCGCCTTGTTTGAGCCCCCATTTTTCGGAAGTTTTTTTGATTTTTGGAATTCTGCTTTTTTGCAATTCGGGAAATGCACGGGAAATTTCGCGCGCCTTAGCGAGCGCACTGGGAATCGGGCTCGACGGTTAGGAATTACGGAATAAGCGGAGCCCGACGTATCTTTTTCCTTGCATGAATGTTCTTGGTCACGTCGGAGAAAACTCTAGGAATTTGCGAGAATACGGATAGGCGTAGGACTTTCTTTTCCCACGTCGACTTTCGCGCGCGGATATGGTGATTTCAATTTTTGAATTAGTGTAGGATATAGGCAAGCTGTAACTGTTTCGGTGCCTTTTTCTCTTGCTGTTGGCACCACGCATGCGAGCATCCTCCTCCTTATTTCCCGCGCCATCCTTCCCCTGCACTCTCCCCTCTCCCTTCCCCCTCTTCTCCTTCACCTATCGCAACTGTTTTTCCCTCTCTGCTTTTTGTGCGCCTGCTTCCGTTTCTTTGATCGTCTGAATCTTGGACCCGTCTCGCTCTGCTTTTCGCGCTTCGTCTCTTCCCGCTCATCAACCTTGACTCACGAAGCCCGGTTGATCCTCCGATCACCCGGCCCTGCTCACAAATCAGACGCGTTGAACAAGAGGATCTTCCTATTGCGTGACGAATATGATTGGCCGACCATTGGGTTCTGAAGGATCAACATGGCTTCCGCAGCGCGCTCCCCGCTAAGCCTCCTCCTCCTACTTTTTCTCTTACACCTCGACTTTCCCCCTACCTTCTCCCTCCCTTATCCTTCTTCTTGCAACTATAAATTTCGCAAGCGCGTCCGCAAATCTCTCTTACGTTCTCGACTCCCAAGCTCGCTTCCGGGAAGCAGTGGCTAGGTGAAGAGAGAAAGTCCTGTCGGGCTGACGATAGGCTGGCCTGTTGCGCGCTTGATCACCATGACGGACTGTGGGATCTGGGCAAACTGCGTCGAGCTTGCGTCGGTGGGGTGACGATCGCAGTGGCGGAAGTAAGCACGTGACGGCCGGGATGGTATAAAGATCCGTGATTGGAGTTGAGTAATGGATTGGCCCGGGGCCATACTGGAAATTCACGGCGAAAAGCGCCTTTGTTGATTGCGGATCTTTATCTTTTGGTGTGAGTGCACGGCTGCAACGCCGAATGTCCTCTTCCGGATCTCCGTATCTCCTATCTCGACATTTCTCTCTCCCTCTCTCTCTCCTCTTTCCCTGAGTTGAATGACGCTGTGTCATGAGTTGGTCCTTCCCGTGAATGAGAATGAATCTATGTGCTTTCCTGTGCGAAGGAACTTCTTCCGGAACTCTTCCATTAGTTTCCTGGGTAACCCCAGATGTCGAGGAACTGATCCTCTTGTTTTGTGAATGATGGATGCGTGTGTACAGTTCCCTCAGTTGATTTCTGACCTATGCACCCTTGTCATTTGCGCACCTTCCACAGTGAATGTCTGTATGCCAATGCTTGTCTTTTTTTGCGTTGATTAGACTCAGCGCTTTACGGGACTTTGTTCGAGAATGCAAGAGCGTTTAGATCTGTGGTTCTGAATGCACTGCGCATGCCATCTGCCTTATGCTGCACGACATCTGCCTTATGCTGCACGACATCTGCAACCAATTTACAGAGCAGCCTCGAAAAGCAAGGCGCCTCGGATCAACGCCGCGTTGGCTTACTAAACCTGAGTCGCGGGTCGGTCCCTCAGTTAAGTACATGATCTCTCTCTCTCTCTCTTGTCGAAAAGAATTGATAGGTGGTTGTGCGGGTGTTTTTCCTTGATGACGTCTCGGGATTTTTGCAATTGATTGACATGTGGACTGACGAACGCCCTTCCATTGGGCGCCAGCCTCCCGTATCTTCCGCGCCGACGCGACCTTTTCCTTACGACGAGAAAAGGACACGTGTATGCGAGTGGGACGTACGAGAAGTTGTCGCACAGATCGGCGGACGATATTACTTCCGTCCTGAAAATCGTTGCTCAGGATTCGTGGATGCTGGATTCGTCATTATCGATACTCACTTTCCGCCTTACTCGATATTGATGCCCTTTAACGAGCTGATCGTCATTTCGTGGACGGCAGTGGGACCCCACTGGCCTCACACTCTGTGCACTGAGTGCCAGCGTTTCGAGCGCTACGAATCCAAGGGTTTCCACTACCGTGTACGGAGCGTCGACGAACATAGTGAAAGAGCCACGCGACTGAGACCCTCCACGTCGGACTCGGAACTAACTAGCGAGCGACGCCGTGACTTAATACGCAAGCGAGACACGCGAAGCGTGCCGAAGCCTTTTTGCTCTAAATGAAGGGCCGTAGCACGGTGGGAAGTCCGACAATACTTTTTGGATTAACTTTGTATTCCTCTCTCCTTTCACGCCGAATTCGCAAGCGCATTCTGCAATGCACGAAAAGCAACCGACACACTTCATCGGACCGTCACGGGGGATTTCAGTTCTGTCTGTGTCCCCACACTCAATTTCCCAAAAATCCGTGGCACACCCCATCTTGCTGGTTTTTTGGGCCTCTTTTCCGCACCCTTAGAACTCCGAACGGAAGACAGTACGGGGCGTGAGGTTGGTATCGGAGCTGACACGTGTCGGTTATGACAATAGTGAGACGAGCTGGCGAGAGGAAGAGCCACTAAACAACCTAACTGCCTCAGTCCGCCGATTACTAGGCAAAGATCTGCCGAGGCCCGACCAGAAATGCCTATGGCCGAAGCCAATGGAGGGCGTCCGCGGGTGATGGTAAGCATCCCCGCCACTTTTCCCTTTTATCCTAACTACACTCACCCAGAGGCATGGCTTGAAGCCGTGCAAGCGCAAGGCTATGGCGCAGAGGACCTTCCTCGCGTCATCACCCTGCTGCTTCGAAACACTGCGCACGATTGGTTTAGAAGACACAGGTGGGTAGATTGGGATACCTTCAAAAGACCGTTCTTGGCACGGTTTGATGCGGTCAGTGAAGATGTTGCCTGGTTTGTACCAAAAACCCGTCCACAAGAACCTGGGGAATTACTACCTGATTTTGTAGATTGATGTCAGACCGCCTTAGACAAGTCGGGGCGGGAAGAGAACGCGGCTCGAGATTTGTTCATCGATCACCTTCGTAATCCCGTGCTGAAAGTGAAACTGCAGAAAAAGGCCCCTCCCAATACCAACCAGCTGTCAGTCATCATAGCCAAAGCCCTCGAATTGGATCTGTTGGACACATGTAAATACATCCGACAGGGAGAAGAAGCTATCTCGGATACAATCCAGGATGTGGCGGCCAAGAGGCGTGGCTCAGAGCGGTAGAACGATTCTACCCCCGACGCGATCACGATTATCAGGACGGCCCTATCTCGGAGCCCTCCTCGTCTCATCCCCTACTTCTCTCAAAACCGCCTCCCCCTCCGAAGATCGCACCGGTAAACATGGTCATGACACAAGAAACCGCCTCGGTCCCCATCACCAATCTGCATTTAGCTTAGATGATCCACACCGCTACGATTAAACAGTCTGAATGGATGAATAACCTGTTATAAATGCAGGCCTCTCAAATGGACCGACTAGAACAAATCATGACCAAACTGGTAAAGGCCAATTCTGGCCCCTCTCGCCTCGTTCCTGCTCAGTACCCGTTGCTTACGGCTCCTCCCGCGGGTGGACCAGTTCATTCTGCCACTCCTCTTCAGGTGGCTAATCCACCAGGAAGAATCAAACGTTATAATTGCAAGCAGCCAGGGCATTTCGCTCGAGAATGCCCTCAGCCGAAACGCAACCAGCCGCCTCCTGCGGCCGCACCCGTGGCTTTGAACCAGGGACGAGTGGCCGCGGTATTAGAACAGGAAAGGGAGGCTTCCCATTCATCGTTGATCAGCCTTTCTCGGGTGATCTAGGCGCATCCTCGTCAGGATCCTCTGAAGCCGCGGATGTCGTCGATCCCACCGAGTACCTCCAGCTGGCCGGATTGATTGGAGCAATTCGACCCGCCAAAGAAGAACTCAATTGGGTCAAACGAACATCGGAACCAGGACCTCAGTTTCAAACAGGAGAAATCGATCTCCTACAGACACTCAAACAGTTAGATATTCGAGTGTCAATCCCCGTAGGATATCTGCTGACTATATCCGAGGCTGCGAATGACAAGCTTCTACAACAGTGTCAGAAGAACCAGAAGCGCTTCACCTATTAACGCGTTCAGCGTATGCTAAAAAAGAAGCAAGACAACGAAAACGAAGTTAATCCGCCCTCAGTAGTCACCACAAACACACCTGAACCAGCCCGAATCACAGCTATCTCGTTTGCCGAAAAATATCACTTTGTACGAGTGCGATCAGTCCTATGGAAAAACGCGGAATGCGATTGTGAAGTCTGGGGCAAACCTTTTGATGCACCGGTTGACACCGGATCATCGACAGTCGCCATCTCCTTGAACACAGTCCGAAAAACTGGACGATTGAACTTTATCCTTCCTCTACCTGGGAGCTATGAGTCCGCGGGGCCAAGCTCGGAGGGCGGACGTGATCATGGCCCCCGCGGTTCCGGCCGTGGTTGGGTGCGGCCGCGAATTTCAGGAAATTTTTGTGACCTTAAAAGTTTATCAAAAAAAAAACAAAAACTATGGGGCTGTAGATCTTTTTGAGGACTAAATTGTGCAATTTTTTATTGTATTTTTTGACTTTGTCTTCAAATTTTAAAAATTCAAAAACTAATTTTCCTGAGGCAAAAGCTGTTTGTTTTTATTTTTTCAAAAAAAAAAACATGAAACGTATGTGATTTTTAATTTTAAATTCAGTAACGGTTTTGGATATGACCACAAAGCAAACGTTGTTCAGTATATTTTTCTGCATAACATATTTTGTTTTCAGATTTTTTTTTTTTTTTTTTTTTTTTTTCATGGTCGCGAACTGCGGACACGTCCGCGGGGTCGCGGCCTAGGCCGCGGCCGGGGACTTGTCCGCGGATGGCCGCCGCCGAGGGGGATTCGTAGCCCGAGAGGGATAACTACGTCTCGGCCGATGAGGAAACCATGAATATCGTAGGAATCATCGAGAATGTCGCGATCAAGGTAGGTCGAGTGCATGTGTTGGTGAATGCGTTGGTCATTGACGTACATTCTTATTCAATATTGTTGGGATTACCCTGGGCAATGGCAGTAGGGGCTCAAGTCCATTTCGATTCAAGACAACTCGTTCTCACTCATACGGGAGGAAAACCCCAGACGCTCCCTCTCTGAATCTCCACACGATCACCGCGGAGATATCAGGGCTGAATGTGATTGCCTTTTCAGGGACCAAGCATTTTTTCATAAGTTTTGATGGCTTGGTCGCCTCGTTTATTTTAGGGTTCTTTCCATTTTACTTATGCTTTGGCATTAAGGGAATAAACCAAGTCGAGGACCCGACAGGTTCCTATAAGTTTGGGTGGTCTTGGTCCAATGTCACACACATGTTGGAACCAAAATGATATAACTTGGCTATACTTTACTATTATTCTATCTATAAACAGGCTAGTCAGACAGGTTTCCATAAGTTTGGGTGGTCTGACTATAGCTTATCACCAACTGAAGAGAGTACTAATTAAGAATAAACTTGTGGTCCGAAGGGGCAAACTGAATCTTGAGCTAAGGATGATCGGCTCAATTATATGCTACCTCAAAAGACTAAGTGCATATAATTATATAAAGTTGGGATACTTAAACAGTTCAGGGCGACCAGGGTGACCTAGTCATATGCCCAAAGAAGAGAAAAGTTGTTGTGCCTTGTGTTTGTGTATATTCTATGGTTGAGCTAGGCAGGTTCCCATAAGTTTGGGTGGTCTGACTCTGTGCTTTATGTAAGTTGGGTATAAGGAGATAAATCATTGAAAGACTGCGAACTATTGTTTGATAAGTTGACTTTGGGCTGGTGAGAGTACTTACCTTTGTGGTTTGACCTTGCATGTGCCTGAGTGAGATTACTACTTGGTCTAAGTATCAGTTTGACAGGTAGTTGCTTTAGATGCTCGCCACGTACTAGAGTCATAAAAGCTAGTTTCAATTTCTTTATTTTCTGAGCGAAGTTTATTTTTACTTAGGTCAATTTCTGCATTTTCTGGGATCTTTTATTATACTTGGTCTTGTATAAATGTTGGTAAACCACTTTCTCTATGGGAAGCGCTACCGAAATTTCTACAAAACCAAGGAGTAAGTCAGACTTTGTCTTTTCAAAGTCCAGTTCGTCTGACTTTTTTACTTAGTAAAAATATGGGAAGTCTCATTTTCTAAAGGGAATGCTGCCCAAATTTTTGTTGTTTCAGGGAGTTAGATCAAATTAGACCTTGAGAAGAATTCTGAACTTAGTTTTGTATAAATTTTGGTAAGCCACTTTCTCTAGGGGAAGCGCTACCGAAATATTTGCAAATCCAAAGAGTTAGTCAAAATTTGACTTTTCAAAAGTTCAACTTGTCTGATTTTGTATATATGGCTTAGTAAAAATCTGGAAAGTCTACTTTTCTAAAGGGAGTGCTGCCCAAATTTTTGCTACTTCAAGGAGTTAGACAAAATTTGACTTTGAAAGGTTGAACGTTATTTCTGTTTTCATATTTAGACTGATATAAATTTTGGAAAGACACTTTTCCTACGGGAAGCGCTGCCGAAATTTTCTTAGTTTAGAGGAGATAGAGTATATTTTGACAGGTGGCGACTCTCGCGATCCACTCTGTATGGGGAAGATTATGTCATAGGTCTACTTTTCTTTGGATATTGACTTAGACCTAGGCTTGGCTGTCAGAAGAGTCTGGAATGAGAACGTGTCATGGGGATTTGATCTCCATACATTGACGATTTAGCTTCGACATTGACCTATCGTATGACACAGGTCTTCTTTGGACATTCGATCCAGGATTCGGACGAGCTTCAGTTTGATCCTACGAGGATCAATCTTCTATTATCATTGATAACAGGTCGGTTGGTTGATCGCCGACTTGTCGGCTCACGACGCAACTTTGCTTACACTTGTACCTCAAACTTGATTGCATTAACCCTGAGATTTGATATGTTGCTTTGAGGGTTTTAACCGGACTTCTTTTAAATAGTCATTATAAAGGACTTATGAGGTTTATGGAAAGTTGGATTATGACTGGGGCTTATTGGCGAGGCGTGGTGTGAGTCACATGGAACAGTAAAGTTGACCACATTGGTGTATGGCAATGTGGCTATTGTGTGTGTCTGTGTTTTATGCAGGTTAGTATTTTGAAGCTTGGTATATAAGCCGTACCTTGGAGACAGTGAGAATAATAATCATGTGACGCATGTTCTGCATACCTGATGGGTTATGTTTCCCCTTCTTTTATTTTTATCTCGAGTCCTGATTTGATAGACGAGTGTTGGATGTTTATTTATTTACTAATTGATTTTGCTTATTAATTTTGATTGTTGGACGTTGTAGTCCGTGACAGCCGTCAAAGTCAAACCCTTTAACTTCTTTCCAGACCCTGGATGAGAGAGTTGGTCTTCAGGGCAATAAGAGACGATTGTCACCACAGGTATGAACATGTGTACCACCCACCCTCCGCAGGGTGCAGAAGAGGGTGTGGTTTTCAACCGCACTTGGCGGTTGTCCTGCGTCGAGAGATCAATCCCTCAAGGCGCGTGTCAGCCGACACTTAAGTGTTGAATGCGACTCTCGAGATTAACGAGGACCGCATGAGTATGGGTACTATATAGTATGTCATCATTGTGACTGCTTGCGTATGCTTACATTGCGAGTCGATATAAGTTAGCCCTGCACCCGCGCGATTTTATACTTAGTCTCATGCGCAACGCCTATCCGATTTCCGCATCGGAGAGTTATGAGATGGCTACTAAGGGACTAGGAGTGTTGTCGCGTTGTTTGTTCTGTGTCGTTTTGTGTATGTGTATGTAATAGTGTTTTTGTTTTTATGTTCTTTATAGTGGTGTGCGCGTGGCGTGTGGGATGCGTCCTATTCGACCGGCGACGAGTCACGCTTGGGACCTGAGCCACCCAAGGCGTCGGTTCGTGTGCGGGTTTGATAGAGGCGTATTACTGGGTGTACCCCCTATGCTACAGCGAACGAGAAACGCCCTCGGCTGGTCTACCTCTGCGATTGCAGTTGATCGGCTTTCGTATTGTGGACTGGTAGCTCAGCGGGGATACGCCCACCGAAAGGGAGGAGACAACTCCTGTAAGGTGGAGGTAAGTCGTGCCTCGCGTAGGCCCTATCCTGTCGTAGGGGCTCGCGAGAGGTATGGCTGACGCACTCGACCGGAGCGGCTTGCGGAAGCTCCATATGCATTTACGACGAGGATTAAGACCAACTCCTGCGTGACGCGGTCGGGAGGGTCCCGTGATGCCTTCTGCAGTACCGGACCGATGCGCTCGACAACGCTCCGCCGCAGTGCAATACGAAGGCAACGTTGGAATGGTAGAGTAGGCAAGCCTACCCCTATGACCCCTCCATAGCCCTGAAAAATTAATGGGGAAACTATCATGTGGCCCAATGGACGGTGGATCATATATTACACTGATCCGAAGAGATACCACACTTGATCTTAGCCAAAAGACCTAGGGAAAAAAAAAAAAAAAGTCGAGAAAGGTATAGCTTGGATGGAAGATGAGGGACGCTGAACCCGGTTTCCAGCAGAGCCTAAGGGCATACTGACACTAGGCTCCTAAAAATTGCAAAATCGCAAAATGAGTGGTCATACGGTCTTAACGATTTCTTGAACCCTGGTTCTAGAAATCAGAATCAAAGTTCGGTTGGACATCAGATTCTTTTTTCTATTTGTGTTTCCTAAGGCCTGGACCAGGGTTCTGAAAATCAGAGTCAAAAGTTCGGGCGGACATCAGATTTTTTTTCCTATTTGTGTTTCATATGGATTTTTATTTTTAAAAAAATCAACGGTTTCCTTTTTGTATCCTAACGAAGTTCTGGATTAGTGATTCATTTTTTGTCGAATAAATCAACTGAGAATTTCATAGTGTTGGTCGAAAATCCTACTTAGAGCATCTGATGGTAATTTGCATGTGATTCCAAATAATTGGCTAAAATTCGCCTTCTGTTGAGTTTTGGGGGATCTGTCCAAGATGGAGGGCAAGGGCACGAGATGACTCCTTGCGAGGACGGAGAGAGGGTAGCATCAGGGTTGTCTGAGGGGTACCGGCTAGGGGAACTTTCATTAGATGCGATTGGCGTCGGGCAACTTTGGTTGTCGGATGGGTACCAGCTGATGAGGGTTTACTCTGGCGCGATTGGCCTCAGGCAGTGTTGGCTCACTCCTTCGATGACGGAGACTGAAATTTCCGAGGGGGCAGGAGATTGCAGGATGCGGATTATGTCTGGCTCTTGTTGAGGACATGGTCTTTCGAACTCTTTACTAGGACGGAGTTGGGGAGGCGAAGGAGGGACAGGCGAGAGGAGGTTATGTTGGGTTTTGGGGGATCTGTTCAAGGTGGAGGGTAAAGGGCACGAGATGACTCTTTGTGAGGACGGAGAGAGGGGAGAATCAGGTCGTCTGAGGGGTACTGGCTGAGGGATCTTTCATTAGATGCGATTGGCATCGGGCAGCTTTAGTCGCTGGATGGGTACCGACTGATGAGGGATCATCTTGGTGCGATTGGCCTCAGGCAGCGTGGGCTTACCCTCTCGATGACGGAAACTGGAATATCTGAGGGGGCAGGAGATTGCAGGATGATGATTGTGTCTGGCTCGTGCTAAGGATATGGTCCTTCGAACCCTTCACTAGGACGGAGTTGGGGAGGGTGAAGGGAGTTCGGATGGGGGTGGTTGAGAACGGATGCGATTGGCATCGAGCGGAGTCTTGATGGGTACCGGCCGTGGTTAGCTGACCTCATTAGAACATAACCGGGACCTCCCTTTCGATGACGAAAACAGAACTGTTGCACTTGTTGGTCTTCCAGGACCTCCCTTTCGATGACGAAGACAGAACTGTTGCGATTGCAGTTTTTGGAAAAAAGATGGTGGGGTATCACGCGTCCTGCTAGTGAGTGGGCTAGCTGGTAGGATGGGAATAGAGCACAGCAGCAGCAGAGATGGTGGCTCTGCTGCAGTAACCCTTGCTGGAGTGGGGAGCAGGGGATTGTTTGGGAGGTCTGACTTTTTTTTCAAAAAGAAAGCTCTCAGGAACCTCAAATAGCGAATAAGGCGAGTAGGAGCAGAGGGTGGGTTATCACGCGTCCTGCCAGTGAGGGGGCTAGCTGATAGGATGGGAGTATGGTACAGCAGCAGCAGAGATGGTGGCTCCGCTGCAGTCAGTCTTGCCGGAGTGAGGTAAAGCGGTGTGATGGGGGGTTTTCCTGACTCGTTTCTGAAATTTGTTCTAAACCATGAAGATTGTTGTAGACATGTCTGAAGTTGCTCCTATATCTCTGAGTCAAAGCCGGGTAATGGCCCGGTATCTTAAATTTTCAATTACTATTCTTAGGCCAATTGTTTTTTTGAACTTTTTTCTAGTAGGTTTTAGTGACGAATCTTCTGAAGGTATTCGTTATGGGACACTGGGCCCGGTTCCCACTTCGTGCCAA
>BFEA01000145.1:947241-961353 GCA_003427395.1 Chara braunii | reverse complement strand
TTTTTTTTTTTTTTTTTTACCAATTCAACAAACCGAATCGAGGTCGGGGACCTCACAATTCAACCCGGAGTTATCCCGTCAGCATCAGCCGGTTTAGCTTATCTTCGTGGCACCTCAGCTACTTCCATGCTTTTAGAACTCAATGCACCAGACCAATCTTAAAACCCACATACTTCAAAACTTGTTGCCAGACGCACTACTCATACTCCTATCACAACTCACAGCAATTGATCCTACTTACAGTACTATCAGACCTAAGCCATTATACGCCAATTATCCCACTTACTGTCACGCAAAGGACAGGCCTACTATTGGCCTGCAAGCAGCCTATCTGCGGCTGCTTGGAACTCGCATTCCTTCTGAGATGCCACTCTACCACCCTCCTCCCACTTGCTGCCTCCTGCGACAGAAAACTATTCCGAAGTGGGGAACCGAGTGCCCTGGTTCCCCTCCCAACTCTAAAGAACTGTCAGCACTAGTTTGGTCAGCTAAAGTCTGGAAGGTGTTGGAGATTCTTCCAAGTGGCTTTCGAAGAGTCCAGGTCTGGTCCTGTCAACAGCACTCAAATGAACTGTGCCTCTTGAATGAAAAGGTAGTCATGACTTGGGAGAACCCTCCCCAGGTAAGAGTGGTGAAACTTGGCGGTACCACGGAGCAAAAGAGAAAATGGGTTTGGATTGGGCATACACCGTCGAGGAAACTGTGTATTGGTCCTGATGCATGGTCGTGGCATACGGGAGACGCGAACAGTCCCAAGCTTCGGTTATCTGAGTATTCGGTAGCGAAGGGCTACAAGTTGAGATTGAGCAGGGGGAACAGATCTTCTCCTACGGAAGTAGCAATCAGAAGGTGGCAGGCAGTAACATCAGAAGATCTGTCAGACACGGGTCCTTCCTTCCTAAGCCTCTGAGATACGCTGTCCGAACTCCCGAATGGCAAGCAAGTTTCCATCTTATGGATGATTTCCTTGCTAGTGACCCCCTCTGCCGTGTGGTTAACAAGCAGAGGAGTGCAGGTCGAGATTAAGTGTTCGCGTTGCTCTTGGCCCTTTGAATCAACGCGTCATCTTTGGTGGGAATGCCCAGCCTCTCGTAGAATTTGGAAATGGTGGAATCATCACTGGGAACGATTCGGAGATCCAAGAGTGGTTTGGGAAGAAAAGTAGGTGTTATTCGGCTTCTTACCGACAGAAATGCACAGGAAACGGGGTTGGGGATATGTTGCCCAGGTTGTGAGGGGCCTGCTCTCGGAGATCATTTGGAAGGACAGGAACAGAGCAAGGTTTGAAAACAGGCCACTGTCTGACTTGGAGATTAAAATGGAGGTAAGGAGAGGTTTGAGGGAGGTGATTAAGGTGGATTGGAGAAAGAGGGCCAAGGCTGGAAAGGGGAGTAGCAGACAGCTTCGCTGGTTCCTGAACACATGGACAATTAATCATCAGTTGGCAGGTGTACACAGGATAAAGGGCCTGGTCCTCCCCCTTGGGTGAAAGATCAGACAGTTGACATGAGGGGTTAACCTGGGTTCCCTGTGTCCCCAGGCGGTAAGTAGTAGGCTGGCAGTCAGGGTGGACTGGCCGCCGAGTCAATAGCACCAGGCGGTTGGGGGAGGAGCGGGTAAAGGCACAGTTGGATTTCACAGAGGGGCAAATGGGGGTCTCCCCTGGGAGGGAACTCAGAGGAGGGGGTCTGAGTGGATGCCCTTTTTCATTTGTTGCATTTTTCTTCGAAAATTGGCAAAAATTCGTTCACAAAAGTTCTTGCATAATTAGTGGAAGCCGCCGTGGGACCAGCCAAGTACCAAATACCCATTTCTCCAGACGGCGGCTACCTTGTCCCATCTGAAAAGGCACAGCAGTGTGACGTGAACCATCGCCAAAACCTCAATCAAATCGGCCCTTCCCAAATTGCGGATTCGGGGTCGCCGTGTGAGTATGCCCTAAATGGGCAATGGCCCCAGTACGGGCCTCGTCGCACTACTAGCCATCCGCCAATATTTTGATTGCATGTGGACATCATGTTGTCCAGATGCATTCGAAATCTTGGCGGATGCCGAGTAGTGCTACTGGGGCCTAATTCAAAAAAAAGAAAAGATACAGCAGAGACGCCTCCTCCCGCTCCGATCACACACGGCTACGAATCTTTCGTATTTATGGAGCCGTGTGTGATCTCTGACCGAATCGACAGTCGCGGTACATAGCAGCGATCAGCAGGTCTGTGGATCGGTCGCCATATCAATCAAATATCAAAATTAATCAAATATCAATTGCCAATAGTTATTATTGATTTGCGTAATTAGTTAGTTCCTTGCTCGCGTCTCTGCTCGTGTTTCTGCTGTGCTTTCGTCCCCATGCTCCTGCCCTTTCCGTGTTTCTTCGTTTTGTCGTATCTGAGCTTAGGGCAATGGCCCCTTCCATCCGTGGCCTCGTCTTTGGGCGTCGCTCCACTACTCCGGAAATGCACAAAAGACAGAAATCATGCGGATGTATCTTTCCTTGTTCTAGCGGGAGATGCACTCTCGTTTTGCACATTTCGAGAGTGGTGGAGCGAGGTACTTTGTCCCTTTTGGCCCCTTCTTTCCATGCTGCGTCAAAGGGCCTCGCCACACTACTCTCGAACTTGGAGGTGAAATTGAGAGAAGAACGTAGCTTTAAAAAAAATGTGGCGGGTGCATCTGGCCATGTTCTAGCACCAAGTTCATTCTCATTTCGCACATTTCGAGACTGGTGTGGCGATGCCCCAAGCACTGGTTTGCAAGCCTCGGCGCCACGTTCGCTTGAGCTTGACGGTGTTTTTTCTTTTCTTTTCTTTTCTGCCCCAAAACGGCTTTTCTTGTGTCTTTTTTTCTTTGTTTTGTTTCCCCCCCCCCCCCCCGGCCTTTACTGTTGCGCACGCTTGACGTTTTTTCC
The DNA here is from genome assembly GCA_003427395.1 of Chara braunii. NCBI lineage: Eukaryota > Viridiplantae > Streptophyta > Charophyceae > Charales > Characeae > Chara > Chara braunii. The sequence goes on along the minus strand of BFEA01000145.1, from coordinate 958,445 downwards.
GCAGCGTTGTTGCGCTGGCGCGGGCGGAGTAGGGCCATCTAGCTGCTGCTCACCGGGGGCTAGGTCCCACTTACACGAATTAAGAGATATTGACCGTAGATAGCACAGATCGACGGCCAGAATCTCGTAATCCGTGCAAGTGGGACCTTGCCCTGGAGAGGCAGTAGAATTAGAACCTGACCTCATGCTCGGGGGGCCCGAAATAGACCCGGGGCCAAGTTCCACTAGCAAAGTTGAGTTTCCTCAACGCCCGAATCTGGACGTGTTTGCGGAGATGTGCGGTTGAGGAAACTCAACGCTACTTCTGCACACCTACTCAAACACGTCCAGATTCAGGCATTGAGGAAACTCAAAGCTGCTAGTGGGACCTTGCCCCCGGGGCCGTGTCCCACTACCATAGCCGGGGTTTAGTTTATGTTTCGTGTATTTTTCAAAGTGGTCGCACTAAAGTAGGGCCGTGAGATTTTCAGATCGGATGGCAAGGAGCCATGTACATTCGAAACCAGAACAGAACCTCGAGAAGTGGGACATGGCCCCGCGACCATAGTTTTTTTTTTTTTTTTTGGGACCATAGGTTACGGTGTGGGGTAGGGCAAGTTGGAATTTGTTAGAACTTGATGTAAATGCTGATTTTGGTTTGGGTTTTGAGTTTGGAACTGGGTGTGGGTTTGAACCGGGTCCCAATGGTCCCATAAATAGCAAAATTGGGTAAGGCTCCCAGTCCTGGCCTTTATGTGCGGTGGCCAGGCCCTCTTTTTTTTTTTTTTTTTTTTTTTTTTCAAGGCTAGTTCCAACCAATTCAAATACCTGTAGAATCTGGACAGGACGGCCTTTCAGGCCTTTTTTAGGGCCTCGTTCTCGTTCCACTGCTCGCCATTCGCCATGAGCTCTTGCGGACCATGGCGGTCTGGAAAATAGCAGTTTCGCGGCGAAAAACGGTGCATGGTTCCATTTCCTCGCCACTGCCATGGGCAATGTGATAACCATCCCGGCCGACTCTGTTCTCGTGGCGGATGGCGGGTTAATGGAGCGGTGATGATGTCTCACCACAGCGGCTCTACCGGACTCTGTTTTCGTGGCGGATGGTGAAATCTCGCCCACACTACGGGACAACCCAGGCCATGCGTCAGACCTGTGGTGTCAGGGCGGCCGCCACAGGACCAAGTCGAGGAGAGGTCCCTCGTAACACCCTCCACAAAATTGTGTGACAGGTGGGAGAAATGAGAGGCCTTGGCGAAGGGCCTCCATGCCATTTTTTTGCGTTTTTTGACAGGTATTGTTTTGTGGCGGTTGGCTGGCGACGTACTGGAAGGGTGGCGACCTCGCCACTTGTGGCGGATGGGGAGCAGTGGACCGAGGCCCTTATTATCGTATTACGGGGAACGCTGTAGCAGCCGCATCCGTGCTTAAGCCTCCAACGAGGGAACATGCAGGACCTGCACCCACCAGCGGGTGCGATACCTGCTATATGTTGTTGGTCCCCCTAAGTGGCATTGAGCAGAGACTGCTGATGGTCACAGGGGGAAGGGACCGGGGGCAAGGTCCCACTTGCGCAAATTAGGAGATTTCGATCGTCGATCTTTGCTATCTACGGTCAGTATGAAGCGTTGTTGTAAAGGGAGCACCAGCGGTTATCGGGTAGCTGAGAATTCTTAAATGAAAATTCTGAAGTGAGAGTTTTGGCAGTCTGAAAATCCTGAATGGTCCTGAAGTGGTGAAAGGTCCGAAGACCCTTAAAACCACCTGTTTAGGCAGGCTGCATCCTGAAGTGGTGAAGGGTGTCCTGAAGTGGTAAAGTGAGAGTTTTGGGCAGGCTGAAAATCTTGAATGGTCCTAAAGTGGTGAAAGGTCCGAAGACCATGAAAACCACCCTTCACCACTTGAGGATGCAACCTGCCTAAACAGATGGTTTTCAGGGCCTTCTGAGCTTTCACCACTTCATGACCATTCAGGATTTTCAAATTTGAATGGTCCTGAAGTGGTGAAAGGTCCGAAAACCCTGAAAACCACCTGTTTAGGCAGGCTGCATCCTGAAGTGGTGATGAAAAATACGACTGTTGTTAACCTTCTCTCAAAGAGAGTGGTTGCCTGCTTTCTATTTGAAAGGGAGTGGGCAGTTGTTAGATCACTTGTTACCTGGGAGTGGAAGTGGTTTTAGCGTGAAGGGCGGGCTTGTTCCCTACTTTGAAAGAGAGTGGTCCTGGTCTGTGCGGGTTTGTTCCCTATTTTGAAAGAGAGTCAGCCTGTGCTATCTTCCTGAGCGTTTATCTCTGGTCGTTGACATCGACTGGTGAGTATTGGTAGTTTTGACAAGTATGGGTAGTTCTGGCAAGTATTGGTAGTTTTGGTAAGAGTTCTCATGTGCCCTAGCAGTGTTGGAGTCGGAGTTATTCGGTGATACAGAGCAAACAGAGTTAATTACGTACGAGATGTTGACCTGATGTCTTTGTGGTTGTTACGGTAGGTTGTGTTTCTTGATTGTTCACAATTGGTCTTTGAGATTGAGTTGTTCTTTGAGTTTTAGAATTGGCTTGTTGATGGTACGGTAGGTTTAGGTTTCTTGACCAATCTCGGTTTGTTGGTTTCTTTTCAGTCAGTAGGTTATCTACATTTTTAGGTTTTAGGATTGGCTTGTTGGTTTCTTTTCGGTCGGTAAGTTTTGGTTTTTCAGTAGGTTTAGGTGTTTGGGGGACGATGGTTTTGGAAAAGGTTTCGATAGTTTTTGGTTTTGGTGGATAGAGGTTTTGGTGATATGATCTTCGGTGTTTAGGTTCTGTCTTTTGAGATTTTATGGTATCTAAGTAGTATTAGGAATTCGATGGTTGAGTACCGTTTTTGTTTTGTGGTTTTCTACAAGTTTTTCTCTGGTTTGGGTCTTAGTTGTGGGGCTTGGTGGTTGTGTTCGCTATAGGTTTTCCGTGTTATGATTTTCGATGTTTAAGTGTTTTTGTTTTCTGGTTTTCTACAGAGGGATGGCTCAGGATGGGGAGTGCACCCGAGGTCAGCTGCCCTCTGTTATTTTCACCTTATCCTCTGCTATGTTGATGTAAGCCTTGGGCACCGGGCCCGTTCGAAATAAAATTTCATCTAGAAAAAAAAAAAGAATCTGGCAAGTTACGTCTGCTGTTATTTCGTCTTTTGCTCACTACAAAATATTTAAATGTGTCTGGATGGCAATTCAGACACTGGGCCCGTTTGACATAAAAGTCTAGTATTACTGCAAAAAAAAGAAATTTGTTTTTGTTTTTTTTTGGAAATTTTTTCGAAATGCCCCTGAAGTTTGCATTTATTTGCGTTTTGCCCCTCCGACGACCGACTTACCCTGATTTGCCCCTGGGGCCTCTGAACTTTCATGCAGGCCTCAGTGAGGGGCGCAACTTTTCAGAATGCCCCTACCGGACCGCCGGTCCCATTTCCCGTGGTGACTGTTCTATTTGCCCTTTCGCAATGGATGCATCTTCCTGGGATGCCCTCTAGCGGGGAGGCCCTAAGAATTCGAATTCAAACTCCTTGCTTTTCCAGGCCGCCGCCGCGCAAAAAAACAGCACTCCACTCCACGTTCTGTCCACTGCTGCAATCCACCATAGAGTTCATTCTTCTGCTACTGCGACCTGCCGCCGCCTTGGACATCCTCGGAGTACGTTGCCGAAGGTGAGTGTTCCTCCCCTTCTTCCACGCCTCTCTCTCTCTCTGTATGTCTGTTTGTCTGTGTGTGTGTGTGTGTGTGTGGGTCATGATTGTCACTATCACAACCCCGTTCAGCACGGTCATGGGGGGATGAAAATCGCCCATCTCTGTTGCTCTTGCTTTACCGCACTGCTAAGTGTTGACCTCTGTTGCTCTTCGCACGTGTACACTTGTGCACGCATGCACAAAGTCATGCCATTGGTTGCTTGCCCCATTAATGCCCGGCCACGACCAACAAACCACATCCTCGAAACTGTAACTCCGCCACTGCCACCTCCCTCTCTCCTCTTCCCCCTTCAGCTCCTTTGTACTGCTGCCAACTCTCTCTCTCTCTCTCTCTCTCTCTCTCTCTCTCTCTCTCTCTCTCTCTGAGAAAACTGTGGAGCAAGGAGGGTAATGTACAGCCGAGATGCACGGTACCGACAGGGGTATCTTTTAATTCTTGTGTCGGTACCGAACGGCTTTCCGGTAGGGGCATACTGGAAATTTGGCACCGGTACCGGTAGGGGCATATTGAACATATTTCAAGCCCAAACGAAACCAGGTTTTTTTTAGAAACTTGAAAATTTTGTCCGAGGGGCAAATCAGGGTAAGTCGGTCGTCGGAGGGGCAAAATGCAAATAAACACAAACTTCAGGGGCATTTAAAAAATTTCCCCTTTTTTTTTTCTCAAAGTGTTTGTTTGATTTCAAAGAAGCGGATAGCTGGGGCCGGGGTCCCCGCAAATCAACCCGGAGTAGAAACGTCTGGCAGCATTAGCCAGTTTCGCTTTTTACGGCACCAATAGGAACTGGAAGTCATCAAAACGTTAAGAGATTGAAAGCCTGGAGCTATGCTGATCTATGTTTAGCATAAGAGGGAAGGAGATGACAAGATACGGGTACAATCAAAGTCTCAAGAAATAGGGTGGGGTCTAGGCTGGGCATGGCTAGGGGGTGAGGGGAGGGGAATGGGGGAAAGGGGAAGGGAAGAGAAGAGAGAGAGGTGGAGTGAAGAGAAGAGGTGTGGAGTTAAGAAGATGAGATACAGAAGGGGGCCGGAGGTGGGAGGTGGGAGGAAGATGAGAAGATGAGATATAGAGGGGGGACGGAGGTGGAGGGAGGAAATATTTACCCTAATCTACTAGTGTATGATGAGAGAAACAAAAGAACGCAGTGTGATGACTCTGAGAATCCACAGGGGGAATGTGGGAGAAATGGGCATTACAGAAAACAGGAGGGTGCCTGGAAGGAGAGTGTATGTGGAAGGAGAGAGAGGTAGAGGGGGGCAAGGGGAAGAGGAAGGGGTACTTAGAGGAGGGAAAGGTGAAGGTGCTCAAGAGAGGGAGGGGGGAAGAGGAGGAAGGTTAGGAAGGAGGGATGGGTTACCCGGGGTGAAGGGTTGTTGGCGGGCCTCTGCTAACCTAAAGCTGCTAAGGCGCAGTTAAATGCCTAAAAGTGGACAGCCGCAGCGAGCCTAACCTGCGGCTGGTTGGAGCCTGGATAACTGGCTCCTCGAGAAATGTTGTTTCAGTGCAGAAAGTCCTTGGGCTTGACGGTTGAGCAGAGGAGGCATGCCATGTATCTTGTTGGAGAACGAGGGAAGATACACCCGCCGTCTTCTTTGTCTCCTTTGGACTTCCGGGGTGGAGACCCACTAGCAAAGAGGATCGAATTAGGGGCCCGAATCTAGATGGTGTCTTGGCGCAAATGCAGAAAAGCAGATCAGTCACGGCTTTCCACATCTGTCCTCATACACGTCCAGATTCAGGCATTTCAAGCCAATCTTTTTTTTTTTTTTTTTTTTTAAACAAAGGCTCCAATCTATTGGTGGGGAGCAGCACGTGCTGGGAACCGGGTCCAACGTCCCTTATATAGTCACAAGATGGTAACACGAGGCCGGGGTCTCCACAGTCTACCCTGTGAACAAAACTTGACAAAGGAAATAAAAAGCCCGATGAGTAGATAAAGGAAGAATTTCAAACATGATGTAGGAAAAGTTTTATCTAGTCGGAAACCTTTCAGTCCCTCTCAGCTAAAAAGCTGTCAGATAGGCAGTCTGAGTTCCTAGGTCTGAGGGAGTGATCCCAAAGGAGGTCCGAGTAGAATGACTTGTTTCCGTTGGAAAAGCCCGCCCATTTGTAAGACGAGGACCATTTCCTCTCAAAACTGTGTTTCACGAGCTCCAAAGAACCCGCTTTTCTTCTGGATTTGTACCAATCTGCAGTAATTTCCAGTCTTATAAAATGTAAGAGTTTGGCAGTAAGGGAAGGAATAGGAGACTTGGAATTAAGGAATCTCCTGTCTCGTCTAGCCATATAGACCAAAATGCCCTTCTTCTGAAGACTTAGGCCACGGCGTTCGCCTGATGGTTCTTGAAACACTATGGGACTCTACCTGTAATTACTAGATCCTTGTTCCAAAAACCTGATGTGGAATATTCTTTCTCCCATAGGGAATCCAGGCACTCCCAAAAAACCCTAGCAATTACACATTCCCACCAGAGATGTAACCAATCTTCTAAACAAGGATGGGGACAGATATCACACGCTGTATTGATATCCATGCCTCTTTCTGAGCACCAGACTGCGGTGGGGACACATGAGTGCAAATGTAACCATTGGAGTCCCCCCACCTTCGTTTCTAGTACCGAAAGTAGACTTGAATAAAGAACAGTATCCAAGAACCCGAAGCCTGTCTTAGATTCAAAGAATTCACCCTGCACTGCTAGTTGACTGTGAGACTTGCTTGGATGGAGTGAGCTTGAGAGTGAAGACTGTATCAAATTTTGGAAGTGTACTCTCTCAATGGAATCCTAGAGACTTCCTTACCTGGGAATGAGATTAACCAACCAAACTTGTCTGTGTCTACTTTCCACTCCGGAGCTGTGCCAGATTTGAGAGTTGCTGAGAGATGTGTTGTCTCCTCCTTCAAGTTGTTGAGTCATTGCTTCTTGCATATTCACCATAGCATCGGGTGCAGGGGGATTGGAAATGACCGTGGTCCACTTCAATGGGATGGCAGAGACCAACTCCGCCAGGTGGCAATCAACTTGGTGGAGACCTGCGAGTTGTTGTCGAAGTTCTGTACTGTTCCTCCATTCTTTTTTATCGGAGTCCCAGATGTGTCTAATGAGCCAAATGCCCCGTTGCATCCATTTTCGGCCAAAGTTGCCTGGAGACTTAGCTACGAAAAACGGAAGCCCTGCTTGGTTACATATTGCTGTATTCTCAAAAAGACACGAATTGAGGATTTCTTCCAAAGTGGCGGGTTCTTCCAGTCGTTGAGGGAGCATCTTGCTCCATGCCTTGAGAATTTCTTCCCAGGTATTAGTTGAGGAACCGGAAGTGAATGATTTTATTAGTAAGGCCTGCCATACTGCTTCGGGGTTAGAGGATTTCCATTGAGTAGCGAGAGATGTTTGAGCCAGTAAAATTCAAGGTTGTTTTTCTTTCGTTGTCAGGATTCTGACCGGCCATTTGGCTAGTAGTGCCTTGTTCTGTATTTCAGGGTCCAGAATGCCCAGGCCCCCAACCTTCTATTTTTTTGTGACTTTACTCCAACGAACTTTGGATAAGACTGGTTGGGTTTCCAAATTTCCTTTCCACAGGAAGCGGGTTAAGAGTCTTCTAATATATGTAGCGGAATTTGATGAAAGTGCGCAGAAGGATAAGATCAACCAGAGTTTAGAGCAGATGAAGGTGTTAATTACCATTGCCCTGCCGAACAGCGAGAGGAAGTGGGTTTTCGACCAGGAGGCGCAGCTGTCTCTTATTGTGCTTTCGATTATTGCATTCTGGAGGTTTTTAGGATCCTCAAAGGATACTTGTGCTCCCAGGTATCTTTCCACTGTCGCTCGAGGTTTAACTGAAATTCCCAGATCCAGTACTAGTTGTTCCCTGTTAGGAGTGAGGGCCACAGACTTCTGCCAACTGACCCTCATTTCTGAAGCCAATTCGTAGGTGGACAGACAGTGTTCTAATGCTGACAGAGATGTTATTGAATTTTCCGAAATGGCAGAAAAGTCGTCAGCAAGGGCCGAAAACTTTACTGAGTAAGATGGGGAAATCTGCAGACCGACAAAGTTCGGGTGTTGTCTTACCATATTTAGTAATATTTCTAACTGTATGACAAACAGAGAAGGGGCCAAGGGGCACCCCTGACGCAGGGACCTGGTGACCTTGAAGGGGGATGAAGGGCAACCATTGACCAGAACTCTGTCTGACGAGGCTCCATAAAGGGCCTTGACAAAGGTTCTGAAGTTCGGGTCGATCCCCACTCTCTCTAGGGCCGCTTGGAGGAAGTCCCAGTTAACCCTGTCATAAGCCTTCTGAAAGTCAATTAAGATAACCGCTTTGTTTAAGTTGTGTTGATTTATCCAATCAATAGATTGGGAAATGATCATGACATTGTCCAGAACTTGGCGTCCCAGTATGAAACCGCTTTGATCCGGCAACACCAATCTTTGGAGGAAGGGATTTATGCGGAGTGCTAGGGTTTTAGCTAGGATCTTGCTGTGAACGTTGAGTAGAGAGATTGGCCTGTAATTGCGTACATCGGTTTTGTCTCCTTTTTTGTATAGCAGGGTGATAATCCCTTCAGTTGTGTTAGGTCCGAGGGGATTGCCTCGCAGAATTTGGTTAAACACTCTAAGAATGTCCGGAGCAAGAAGAGACCAGAATCGCAGATAGAACTCGACGGGGAGTCCATCGAGTCCAGGGCACTTGCCCTTGGACATACTATTGAGGGCGGCGGTGATCTCCGAAAGGGTTATCGGAGATTCTAGTAAAGAAGCCTGCTGGTCGGACAAGATTTTGGACGTGGAATTCCACAGAAAGTTCTCTAGGTGTAGAGGGACTATGGGAGAATTGGGAAAGGCAATCCTTTTTGCTAGTGGGACCTCGCCCCCTATGGCTGATGCGGCAACGCTGTTATCTTCGTTTTTTTTTTTTTTTTTCCGTACTTCCTTTGTGTCTTCGTTCGTTTTCCGTACTCATCACTGTCTTAAATGTGTCTAACTGGATGTATTTGACCGCAAACACATGTCCAGAACATAAGTAATAAAAAAGTCTTACTCCTAGTGTGAGGTTATATCTACGGTAATGTGAGTATTAAAAATAAAAATAAAAAAAAGTAATGTGAGTACGCCCTTAGTATGTTCTCTGAGGGGTTGCGTCATCATTGACCAACGGACAGCGAACAGGATTATCTAATTGGGCGATCAAGGCAGAGGCCAGCCTAGCAGGCGCAGTACAAGCATCCTATCTCTTGACCTGCAAAATGAATGAATCTTTCCCGCGGACTGGGAAAGATACACCGCCATGTTTTTTTTTTTACTTCTGTGTTTTTTTTTTTTCATTTTTTTTATTTCTTATTAAACTTTGTTTTTTATTACTTTTGTGCATCTCAAGAGTAGTGGAGCGAGTCCGGTTACCTCTCAAGGAACACTTGTTCCTCTCGGCCGTTCTCGGCCGAGGTCAGGCTGCCTTAGGTCTATGCACCCCTCAGGTCAGGCTGCCTTAGGTCTATGCACCCCTCAGGTCAGGCCTTAGGAGTAGGGTGGAATTAACTATTATATTCCAAAAAACAGATTTGTCATGAGGCCGGGGACCTCACAATTCAACCCGGCGGATTTATCCCGGCAACATCAACCGGCTTCGCTTCAATCTCTCAGCTCAAGACTCTCCAATTACCTCTTCATTCCTCGTTCATCAACCATTAAACAGCCAATCAAACATCATCAACAACTGTTTTTTTTTTTTTTTTTTTTTTACTCTAATATTTTTTTTTTTTTTTGTTCATAAGAAGAAAAAACTATACACGACCATATCCGGGATAAAATTGGCAGTGCTGTGTACTCCAGTCAGCGGTACATAGTCCTCGTCGTTCATCGCAGCCTATTGCCGGTGTCTGTCTGTATGTTTGGTCTTATCTGATTGCCTGTGTTTGTNTTTGGTCTTATCTGATTGCCTGTGTTTGTTAGAAGTTTTTTTTTTTTTTTTTTTTTTACTCTACAATGTCTCCATGAATGTGTTCAAGCAAAAAAAAAAGGAGTAGTGGAGCGAGGGCGCTGATTTTTTTTATTTTATTATTTATTATTATTATTATTTATTATTTTTTTTTTTTTAGTGCAACTCAAATTCATTCCGAAGAAGAGACAGACAGAGGCCCGGGAATACACCTCGACAATACAACCCTGTACTTCAAACGTGCTCGGGCCATTACCCAGCTGTGGGCTTCTAGAAACCGGGTCCAGTGTCCCTCCTCTAAAGTACTAAAAAAAAAAAAAAAAAAAAAATGATGAAAAACTTCTACCAAGCAGATTATCTAATATCTTCTTCCGAACCATGAATTGGCAAATATAACTCAGAGCTAAAAGCCCCCTGTCTGAGTTTCTATCTACTTCAACTTTCTTCAGTCCAACAAGCCACAAAATAGTCATGAAACACAGAAAAAGGTGGCTGCACTAATCATAGCAGCAATACTCCGCTCCCGCAACCAATTTCAGAAAAGTGTCGTCGTGTTTCTAATATCGAAGCACTAACGGTAGGGCACAACAAACTATTTTCAGCAAATCTCGAGGAGGCACAAGGCAATTCACAACCATTATGCAGATTAACTCTAAAATTATTTCCAAAAGCAGATTCAATTCTCCAATATAATTCACCTCTAAATTTTCAAGGCGAGAACTCACTAAATTTTAAACGAAATATACTAATATCAGAAAAATAATAGATTAAAACAGGCAATCCAGTTTCCACGATCTATCGAACTACAAGGAAAAAGAGAATCAAAAGGCTAAGAACTGGGAGTAAAGACAAACAATCCAACTTCCACGATCTATCAAACTACAAGGAAAAGGGGACTCAATGACTAAGAACTGGGTGGGAGGAGTAGACATTAGGGATACTTAACCTCACTGTCCAAATCGTTGTAAAGAGCCTTTGTTGCCTAGCCGGGTTTCCCACCACGCACCCAATGGATACAACTCTAGTTTGCTCTTCACCGGGTCTCTCTTATCATCCGAACCCTGCGAGTGTCCCCTTGAACTACTACAACTATACCCCAACACTTGAAAAAAAAAAAAAGTTATGAGTCTCACTCACATATGAAAACCACAGCAAACGATAGATGGCAATTATTTTACCCTCGCACCCAGGAAACGATCCCACCACCACTAGTGAGTTCGCAGCCCGTCAGGGTTGCGTTTTCCCCCCTTGAGACATTTCGTTTTCCCCCCTTGAGACATTTCAACGTCAAGCAAATTTCGACGTCGGTGGTCGTCGGGAGGGTGGGCATTTGAGGTTTTGGGGCCTTGCAAGGGCCAGGAACGCGTAGGACCGGTAGCTGCCCGTAGGAGGCCGAAGTCCTTAAGCCATTTTCAAAATTGAAACGGTGCAGGTGCACTTTCCGCGAATAGCAAAGCTCCTCGAATAGAAAACGTACACATTGTATTCGAATATAACAAGTACCCTTTCTATTCGGATTTTGAAGAGAAAAAACTTGTGTATTCCAATAAAATTACTTTTTTTTTTTTTT
>BFEA01000145.1:933654-946597 GCA_003427395.1 Chara braunii | reverse complement strand
GGGGAGCGCCACCTGTTGGAAACTGGGTCCAGCGTCCCATGAACATCGTCAATAAAGCACCAACCGGGACCGCACACGCACTCTCTTCGAGTTATGTATAGCGAACATGACAAAACATACATATAGCATAACCACTACCTTACCCTTCCCGAACCACATAAACAAACGAACTACGGGCTGCGCACCCGTGCCCTCACGGGAAGTCAATCTCCCACTCCCACTTGTGGCGCCGTCACCCCAACGGGCTTCAGGGCTCTATGACTATCCAAATACCGAAAATCGGCGAGAGGAGCGGACTAAGGGAGCGATCCCAGTGACTAAGCGCTGGGCGGGAGGACTGGACATTAGGGTCACTCTCTCAGCCTCACATCTCAAAACGCTGTAAAGAGCCTTTGTTGCCTAGACGGGTTTCCCACCACGCAGCCAATGGATAGAACTCTAGTTTGCTCTTCACCGGTCTCACGTATCAACCTACCCTGTGAGTATATCCCTAAGTCACTGCAACATACCCCCGCTCTTAATAATATCGAGCAGCTGTGATTTTTTTTTTTGTTTTTCGTTTTTTTTTTTTTTTTTTTTTGATGGGCCTGGGTTCAAGCCCGGCAGAGAACAGGGCCGAGGTCCCACTAGCAAAGAGGATCGGATCGAATGCCTGAATCGGGACGCATTTTATGAAGAGATGCAGAAAAGCAGTTCGATCTCCATTTCCTGCACATCTCCCCGACCTCGTCATTCAGGCATTCGATCCGCTCCTCTTTGCTAGTGGGACCACGCCCCAGGATGTCGCGTGACTGTGCGGCGTCAGATTTTCCACAGTTTTGTCGCACATCCGCAAGTACAGTGGGCTTCGCCACGCCACTCTCATAATGTGGAAAAGACAAAAATGTGGCAGGTGCATCTGGCCATGTCCTACCGGGAAGTTCATTATGATTTTGCACTTTGTTTTTTTTTTTTTCCGAGGCATCCGACTTCCACGAAGGAAGGCCGGGTTCGAAACCCTGTGCTCCACGAACAGCAAAAACGACAAAGTTTCGTCGCACATGTTTGTCGCACGCCCGCGGGAGAGGAATCGGCAAAGGCGTCGCCACCATCTCGCGGCTGAATGTGCAAAATGAGAACGAACTTCTTGCTGGAACATGGCCAGATGCGCCCGCCACATTTTTGTCTTTTTCACATTTCGATTGGAGAGTGGTGTTGTGAGGCCCCCACACGCCGCGCAAGCTCGATAGACGATTCGCGGTGGCGGTGCGTGGAGGCGGGGGAGCGGATCAGCGCACGTATGTCGCTCAGCGTACACTACGATCTTAGGCCTTCTTAGACAGGTATCTGGACACCATTAGGTTCAGATACATGCGTAAGCCAGTTGTAATTAATCTGGTCAGATACATTCGGTAAAGGCCCAGTGTTGCTCTCACTCGAAATCACAACAACGAGAAACCGGCCCAGTGTTGCTCTCACTCGAAATCACAACAACGAGGTTGGCTTTCTCGGCTCGGTAGAGTCGGCAAGTGCGTGTGTGGGTGGGCGAGCAAACACGCTCGCTGCCTCGTTTCTCGACGTCCTCTCTCTTTCCCCTTTTCCAGTCCAGGTTCACGCAAACCCTCGTCTTCCAACAACAACAACTCTCTTGCGCACGATTCTGCCCCCCCCAACCCGGTCCCCCACCGCACCCCGCCCCTCCCGGTCCCTCTTCTTCTTCCTCGGGTAGGTGATGTGTTCTCTCCTTCCGCCCGCCGTTATTTGCCGCGAGTTGCGCGTTTCTTCTCCTCCCTTGTACGTCTCCCCTCACACTCGAATGAATCATTCATTTAATTGAGGGTTCGCACAGCCTCCTCCTCTCCACGTGTTTCACCACCTCCTTCTCTCTGTTCTCTCTCTTTGTTCTGTGTGTGTGTGTGTTTTCTGTAAGAGCACACACACTTGTGTGTGTGTGTGTGTGTGTGTGTGTTGTGTAAGAGCACACACTTGTGTGTGTGTGTGTGTGTGTGTGTGTGTGTGTGTGTGTGTGTTTAGAGTAGGAGGGACACACTACACTTGGCGACTGATTGTCAGGATTGATTGATGACTGTGTGTTGTCGCGGCCTTCTTCTTTGGGGGAATGAACAAGGCCTCACGCTGGAAGAGCGATTCATAGTTGGCGCTTTTTCTGTGTTCACTCTGGGCCTCCCCGCAGGACACACAACACGGAGAATATCACGATTTCGTTTCCCGAGTTCCCGCCGCCACACAGCCGCACACAAATCACCATCGTCAATCAAAAAGAACTGGCGGGGAGTGAGAAAGAGGTCGTCCACCGTCACAACTTGAAAAAGGAAACTGACTGATCGTTTTTCGCGAGAGGTTGCTGCCGCGCCCGCCTGCAGCAGCTCGACTCGATTTTGGCGTGGGTCCTTTTGGCAAGAAGGATCCGCGAACCACACGCCAAATCTCTCGAACGTGCGGGGACGAGTCCAAGGTCCAAGGGAGTATAGATTGTCGTTTGCGACTTGTGCAAGCGAGTAAGAATCCTTGTGTGGTGTTTTTTTTTTGTTTTTTTTTTGTTTGTTTTTCTGTTTCACGTACGCGCGGGTTCTCTCTTGATATTGCGGAATTGAGTGGAGGTTGCAGAGACGTGGTCGTAGAGAAGGGACGGAAGAGGAAGAGGKGGGGGAGGGGGAGGGGGAGGGAACTCGTTCGCCTCCTGTGAAGGAAAGACAACCTCTCATCTTGATGCGCATCCGTCAGCTCATCTGGTGCATAACAATAGAAGCCTCGAGCTGGACACACTTCGCTATTGTTATGAATCTGGACGTGTTTTAAGCGGACATCCGTCAGCGCAGCTGTTGCTTAAAAATAGCAGCCTCGAGCTGCGCGGCTTCCAGTCCGTGGAAAACGTGTAGCCAGTGATTGTCAAATAATCTCTCTCACACACACACACACACACACACACACACACACACACGCAGACACAGAGAGAGAGAGAGAGAGAGAGAGAGAGAGAGAGAGAGAGAGAGAGAGAGAGAGGGGAAAGCGTGTTCTCATGTTCTTCGTTCTCTGGGCGTTCACAGCAGAACGTGGAGCGAGTGGACACAAACGATCAGCCAGGGCGCTGCAGACTAGTCGGGAGGTGACGTGCTGGCAGCGGAGTAGTCTGCTGGATTAGCTCTATTACATACGTCTCTTTGTGTGTGTCCCTCTTCTACCGCTACTGTAGGCGTGTCTATTCACAGGTGTGAGCTCGTCTCTGTGTCCTCACCTTTCGGCAGAGACGTAGAAAGAGAGAGCTAGACACAGAGAGAGAGAGAGAGAGAGAGAGAGAGAGAGAGAGAGAGAGAGAGAGAGAGAGAGAGAGAGAGAGAGAGAGAGAGAATGAGGTCTTGGCTTAGATGCCAGATGGAGAAGCTGTGGTTTTGGTGGGCTTGGCCTTTCTGGCTTGGTGTGGAAAGAAGAGAGACGTCCCAGGAATGAGTTGTGGAAGTAGTTTGCCGCCTGTAGCGTTATCATATGAGGAACGACGGGACTTACTTAACCAATTTATTAATTGATTGAGTAATTGATTTGATTGATTGATTTGATTGATTGATTGATTGATTGATTGATTGATTGATTAGCTAGTGTGTCTGGTGTCCCAGACATAGTAAGATCGTTGTCTGTTCGAGGAAGTGGAAGAAGAGTACTACTCGCGCCAACGCTGTGCACCTGTTACTTCACTCGCGTTCACAGGTGACAAGCTGTGACTCGCCCCAAGAGCCAGACCGCAAGAACGAGCGTGTAGCAGCCAGCCAGCACAGCCAGCACAGCCAGCACAGGCAGCAGCCCCAGCAGCAGCAATCGAGTCAATCCGTCACTCACTTAGTAACTCCCTCCCCCGATCCCTACCCGCTCCCCGGAGGTCGTGGTTTTGTCGATCCCGTGCCCGATCCACTTGTTAACTTATCCTGGAGGCCCCGATCCCGACCGGCCTGTCGAGGTCTACATTTGTTTCGCTGGTAACAGCCGTCGTCCGGTCGTTTTCCCCCTCCACTCTCGTTTTTCTCTTTTTTTTTCTTTCTTTTTCTTTCTTTCTTTCTTTTTCTTTCTTTCTTTCGTTCTTTCTTTCTTTCTTTCTTTTATCCTGTTCTCAATTGTCTGTGTGAGAGCTTTCGTCATTTCAATTCTGTTTTTCTTTTTTTTTGTATCATCCATCCTGAGCTCAAGAACGAGCTGCCGTGCTGTCGACACGTGGATGGATTCTTTTTGTGAGAGCCGTTGTCCATTCAATTCTTTGTATCACCCATCCTGAGCAAAGAGAACGCGCTGCCGGAGAACACGTGGATGGATTCTTTTTGTGAGAGCCGTTGTCCATTCAATTCTTTGTATCACCCATCCTGAGCAAAGAACGAGGTGCCGACGACACGTGGATGGACCCCAAATCGTGGGAGCTGCTGATTGAAATCACGAGCTGGGGACAACACGTGCACGCGCACGTGAAATTACAGTAAGTACTGCGGATAGCAGCACGTGCACGCGGGCGAAATCACGAGCTGCTGACACGTGGATGTGGTATCAAGCGCTGGTATCAAGGCCCCCCCTTGAACGCAACTGAAGCCCAGAAGCAGGCACTAGAGTGTAGCATTTAACTGGCTGACACGTGGATATAGCTGTTGTCTTTTCAGATTGTGAGTCAAAAGTGTAGTATCAACTAAGAAGTTGGCAGGTGGATCGCTTCTGTCAACGTATAGTGAAATTCGAGTCTCTGATCTGATGATGTCTCCTTCTTACAGTAATCAGAGTCAAATGCGTCTGAGTCTCAACTAGCTACTAACGCGTGGTTCGCTCGTGTTCACCTCACCTCTCTCTCACGGCGAACACGTTGGTCGCTGCTTCTGCGTCCAAGTACACGGTGCGTCTGTCACGTGGAAGTCTGCCACGTGACAGTCCACAGCTGACACGTGGATGCATCAGATTTCGCGGACGTCAGCGACTCGATCAGAGCCCGTCAAACGGCTGACACGTGGACGGCACGTGGATGACAGGTGCGTTTGTACGGTTGCTTCTCTGAAGTGGCGATCGTTTTGTTCGTTTGTTTGAGTAGAGAGCGCGCGCGCAAATTCTCGGTCTCTCGCTCGTCGAGAGAGCACAGCTTAACGGTTTGTACGTGGTTACCCGTCGTTAGCCACGGTCAGAATTTGCTTGCGATATATTTCATTTACTGACCGTTGGAACTCTTTAGCCTCGTCTGTCTCCAGTTCTGCAAATCGTTGGACAAAAGCTCATTTTTCCTTCTCTAAGAGGGAGAGGAGGAGGCAGAGGAGGAAGAGAAAGGAGAGAGAGGAGCAGAAGAATCATGCAGCGGTGCGCGGCGGATTTTCTGCGTTCATTCTTCTGTGTGTTTAAATTGTATAGATAGATAGCTAGATTGATTGGTAGATTGGTAGATGAGAGGGGTATTGATTGATCGATCGATCGATCGATCGATTGGTTGATTGGTTGCATGCTCGCTTTCGCCTGAAGTGCGGGGTCTGATTGATTGATTGATTGGTTGATTGATTGGTTGATTGATTGATTGATTGATTGATTGATTGAAGTAGCAGAGACGTGGTTGGCGGGAAAGCAATATGATGTTTAAGGAGAGGACGGCATTGGAGGGAAAACGTTACGCTGTAGATCACGACAGTCGGGATGGGGACGATGCGCGCGGCGATGACTTGCTTGTCGGGACTGGCAATCGTGCCTCCGATCCTACTGCTCATCATTCGCACACGAGGTCAAGTGCCACGTCAGCAATCAGCAGTACGATAATGCCGTCGACAACCGCGAGTAATGGAACTAACTGTCCTCCTGCGACGAACATTCATCTGAATAATCATAGTAATCGCACTAATAATACTGATAGTCACAGTAATCGCAGTACTAGTGGTAATAATAACACGGCGAATGGGAACAAGAACGTAACGCTCGTTTTCATCCAACGGTACGTGGGCAATGGTGGTGGGGTGATGGCTTCTGGTGAGCGGTCGGGTTGGGAGGGGGGGAAGGCGGGGGGAGGGGGAGGGGGAGCTTCCGCGGCAGGGGAAGGAATGATGCATCATCATTATCATAGTAACAGTAGTCAGTCGTCCCCCAGGTACATGGGAGCAGGAGTAGGGATAATGGAGGGCGGGGGGGTAGGGGGGGTAGGGGCTGTAGGGGGCGGGGGAGCTGGTGGTGGCCATGCAGACTTGGGCAATGGACACGCGGCGGCAGAGAACGGCGCGGGAGGAGGAGGAGGAGGAGGAGGAGGAGGATTGGTTGTTGGGGGCAGCAGCGGCGGCGGCGGCGGCGGCGGTGGCGGCAGCGCCGGCTCCGCTGGATGCGCGGTTGTCACCGCCCGGCCAACGCTTTGCTGGCAGAAAGGCACTTCCTCGACGAAGGGTGGTGGGAGTAGCAACAGCCTGAGCGATGATGGAGAAGGAGGGGGAGGGGTTGATGATGACACCGACGATCCCGACGTCGCCGAAGGAGGCGAGGGGGGGACGGGAATGAAATCCGGCGCGGCATCCAAGGGTCGTCATGAAGCGCCGGGAGGCCGCGGTAGCGGCGCGGGCGCTTATGCCTTCACCAAGGCGGTCGATCACCATTGCACGGTTACAGCCATAGCCGAGCGGAAGAGGAGGAAGAGGATGAATGCGGCATTCGAGGAGCTTCGGCGCGCAATTCCCGATGCGCCGAAGAGGGGGAAGGCGGACCTTCTGGAGCGGGCAGCGAAGTACATCAGGGATTTGCAGCAAGGCTGCGCGGACCGGTCGTCGGTGGGGTCATCGGCGGGGTGCTCGCCTGCAGCAGCAGCTGCGGTCGTCGCAGGAGCAGCACCAGCGCCGGTGACCGTGCAGACTGTCGGCGGCGGGGGGGCCTCGAATACCGCGGCAGCGGCGGCGGTGGCGGCATCGATGGAACTACGAGCTGCCAGCGAGAGAGAAACAGCCGCGGGTGGAGGAGGCATGGCAGGGGGCGGCGGGCGCGGGGGGTGCGGCGGGGGCGGCGGGGTAAGAAGCAATATCTGGAGGGCAGCACACGGTGCGGGGCGAGAGGAAGGAGCGGGGGAAGGTGGGAGCGCGGCGGGGATTGCCGATGCCCCACCACCACCACCTCGCGCTCCTTTGTTGTCGATCGTACGCGGCAGCGGAGGAGAGGAGGGGCGACAGGAAGAGCAGCAGGCGGTAGGGGCGTCACTGTACTATTTTGGCAATGGCTTGAAGAGGAAACACCCAAGCGCGTTTGCGTTGAGCGCCGCAGCTGAGAGCGCCCCGACCGAGGAGGCCGCGCAGTTCCCCCCACGTGGGGTCGAGATTGGCAGCGCTCGTTTGCAGCAGCAGCTGCAGCATTGCGCATCCATGAGAGAGATCGAGAAAGATGGAGGAGGAGTCCCCTGTGAACCCGCACCTCTTGCCTCCACGTGGCATCAAGAAGGCAGGCCAGCAGCGGAAGCCGCGCTCGACTCCCCTCGATGCCTCGAACAGAGTCCGAAGAGGAGGGCGCTCGTCAGTCGACAATGCGCTTCGTTATCGTCTCCGCCGGCGGCGGCAGCGGCTCCGCCGCCGCCGCCGCCGCCGGCGCCCCCGTCACCGCCGCCGCTTGGTAATCCCACTGGCTGCCTAGGCAGTAACACCTCCCTTCATTTGGCCCGTGGAGGAGGGGGAGGAGGAGGAGACACTGTGGTGGGTGCTGCTGGTGGTGAAGGTGGTGCAATTGGGCGCGGAGCGGGAAGCGGAATCGGCGCCGGTCCCTGCGGGGGAATGAGCGTCGGAAGCGGAGCGGGAAGCGGAATCGGCGCCGGTCCCTGCGGGGGAATGAGCGTCGGGAGCGGACTGACTATGGAGTACGCCGCGTGCGCGGGTTCGATGCTGAGGGAGAGGGAGGTCGAAGATGCCTGCAGAGACGACGAGCAACAGCAGCAGCAGCAGCATCACAGCCAGCAGCATTGTGAACCGACTCGCGGAGCGGAGCCCCGGATGGGTTGTTGGTTATCCCGCAGTCATTCCACTGGCAGCAGTCCGCAGAGGAGAGATCTGATGACACGTGGCATCCCGACACGGATGCCCTCTAGCGGCGCGTCGCCGCCCGTCGTGGAGACTGTGGATCTGACACGTGGAATGGAGGAGAACGGAATAGATCGGTGCGCCGCGGCGAGGGAGGCAGCAGCTCGCTTGCGCTCCCTTTCCGAACAGTGTTTCCAGCATCCGCATCATGTGATGCCTTTGGCATCGTCGTCGGAGTCGTTGATGGGTTGTGGCTCATCAAGGTACGGCGGCGGCGGCGGCGGCGGCGTGGAGGACGCGACCGTGAGCGTCGGGATCGGGCCGAGGAGAGGTGCTTGGGAAGTCTATAAACGCGCAAGACCGGCAGCACCGGCTAACCACCTTGTGGTGGGGACCACCACCACCACTACCGCCACCGCAGCTGCGCTCGAAAGAAGACTGGATGAAAGACGACTGGAGGAGAGGAAGAGAATGGAGTCGTCGTCGCCGCCGCCGCCGCCACGTGGCAGCGGCGGCGGTGCCGCGGCCAACGGCTTCTACATACGGTCCAATCACGCGCTGCCACGTGGCTGTTCGAGGGACGGGGGGACGGACGACGACGGGGAACGCCACGTGGAAGAAGTTGAGCGCCTGGAGGTGGAGGACGATGATGACGAGGAGGAGTCCACTGTGCCAGTCTCGCTCTCTCTCTTTCCCACGACGTCATCTCCCGCGAGGAAGGAATCGAACGCTGCGCGGGAAGGCCCCGACGGCGCCGCCCGCCCCTCCTGCTTGTCGGCTGGACTCCCTGTGGGTATCTGCACCACCTCCTCCCCTACCGCTTCCCCGTCCGCTTCCGCCGCTGCCGAGGTCCCGTGGGTGACGTCCAGGTTCTATGTCAGCAGTGTTGACGGCCGAGCTCAGGCGATCACGATGGAGTTCCCTTCCTGCGAGGGTAGGTATGGAGACGAGAGGGGCATTTTTGCAAAAGTGGTGGACCTTCTTAGCTCCAAGGGCTTTGGCCCGAAGAAGGCGGGAATGGCGTGGGAAGCCGGGAGGACAAGGTTCGAGTTCTCTTTTGAGGAGGGGACAGGACCAAGTGGGACAGATGGTCAGATGGACCGATTAGAGATGGCGTTGAAGGGAGTCTTTGTCCCACAAGGGCAGCAAGGAGCAGGAGGACGAGGAGGAGGAGGAGGGGGAGGAGGTGGAGGAGGGGGAGGAGGACGGGCCAACATGCAGCAGCAGCACGGCGGGGGAGTGCAAATGGACCTGCGGGGAGGTGGAGGAGGGGGGCGAGGAGGCATCAGGTATACTAATAGGACAGCATCGCTATTGGGAGTGATGGGACGGCCTGTGGAGCAGCAAGTACGAGTCAAGCTGGAGCCGACAGAAGGGCGTTGATGGCAGAGCTCCCAACCATCCTCTTCTTATCCACGGGATTACGGTGCGTTACCTCTCTACCGACCTGTCTAGTCTCTCCCTGCAGATGATTCGCCTCCCTCCCTCCCTCTCTCTCTTTCTTTTCTCTATTTCCTCTCTGTGCCTCCTATCCAGTTCATTCTCCCTTCCTGTCAGCGCTTCTTTATTTTGCTGCTCTCTCGTAAGCTCTCTCCCTCCCTCCCTTCCTACCTCGATCTATCTATCCATCTATATCTATCTATCTATCTATCTATCTATCTATCTATTTATCATCTTTATCCATCTATGCACCTATCATCTTTATCTATCTATCTATCTATCTATCTATCTATCTATCTATCTATCGTTAGCTCTCTGATAATCTCTTCTCGTCCTATCTATCTATCTATCTATCTATCTTTCTATCTATCTATCGTTAGCTCTCTGATAATCTCTTCTCGTCCTATCTATCTATCTATCGTTAGCTCTCTGATAATCTGTCTGTCTATGTATCTGTGTATCTGTCTATCCATCTATCTATCTATCTATCTATCTATCTATCTATCTATCTATCTTTTCTCTGTCTCTCTCTCTATCCACCTCTTTATCTATCTGTACATCTGCTTATTTGTCAGTGTATCGGCCTATCAATCTGTATTATCTGCCTATCTATCTATGCATCCTACCCTCTTTCTTTCTATTTTTGTCTATCTATAATTTTAGATCTCTGATGATGTCTATCTATCCATTTATGGTTTGCTGCTCTCTGACAATCTCTCTCTCTCTCTCTCTCTCTCTCTCTCTCTCTCTCTCTTTTTGTGTCTGTGTATCTGCCTATCTATCTATCTATCTGAGGACTGCCCATCCGACTTGATCCGACAGAGAATTGCTGTACACTTTTGAGAAAGAGGACACCTTGATCCCTTTTTTTTTCAAATGGAAGATGTAACTGGTCTTGACATAATTAAACGTTTTTTTTCGGTTATTGCACGGTTTCTGGGTCTATGCGTGGATGCCTTTTTTTTCCTTTCAGAACAGGTCCTCTTTTTTTTGTTTTGGGGGGAAAACAGTAGTCTTTTAACTTTTTATTTTCTAAGCGAAGTATGGCCGGACTTTACCTTATTTAAGCGTATTTGCGGATATAGGCAGATATAAAATTTCAGCTGTCGTCCTTCTTAAACCACCAGTACTTGGCTCAGCTATCGGCCTCTGCTCGGTAAACTCTTCCTCCTCTCGGGCTGCTGAAATAAAATTAAACGTAAATTATTTAATTATGGCTGCTAAAATAAAATTGAAATTAACTTTTAAAGTTTAAACGATGTAATTTCACTTAAAAACTTTGATAGTGCTCGAGGTCGGGGGTGTGTAGCGATCCCGATTTGGGGGTCTCTCGCGAAGGCGGCGGCTGTGTTGAGGGAAGGTACATTGCATGTGGACGGGAACGAAAGCGTTAAAATAGATCCTCTTTTTTTTTTTTTTTTTTTTTAACTACGTTAAGGTAGAGTGTGTGTGCATGATCCCCGTTTGCGGGCCGGTCTCTTGGCAAGGCGGTCCCTGTGCTGAGAGAAGGTACATTGCATGTGGACTGAACCAGAGTGTTGATATAAATACGGTAACCTTTTTTTTTTTTCTTATGATTAAGTAGGTTTTTATGTGTGTGCAGTGATCTAGGCTACCAGCCGGGCCGCCCGGGTCACCCTATTTCCCGGACGGCCCGGCCGTGCAAGGATCAAGGAAGGTCCTAGCCCAAAAAAAAAAATAAAAAAATCAAAGAAATCCGGAAAAAAACGATGTTATGCAGAAAAATAAACTGAACAACTTTTGCCTCAGGGTCACATCGAAATTCTTGACCATATTTAAAATGAAAAATAGAACTAAAAAATATTTTTCATTTTTATTTTTATTTTTGTTTTGACCTGGCCGGGCAAGTGGCCCTGGGCCGCTCTGGTAGCCTAGGCAGTGATCCGATTTGTCGTTTTTTTTTCTCTCCCCTCCCTCCCCCAAAGAGGAGAAAATTGTCGTCCCCCCCCCCCCCCCCCCCCGCCCCCCCCCCACACAATCACAAAAAAAAAAAAAAAATGTCGCAGGGAATCCGCCTTCATGAATTTTTTGTTTTCTTTAAAAAGAATGCTTTTGTTTTTTTTTAGGTTTCTCACGTTCGTCTTCTTCATGACGTTCTTTCTGTCCTTCACATGCTCGTCTTGGTAAATTTCGATTCTGCCCTTTGCCGGTAAATTTCGATTCTGCCCTTTGCCACTCAATGGGCGTTGCTCCACTACTCACTACATGCACAAAAGACGAAAAATATGCAGAAAAGAAAAAAAAATATATGGCGGTGTATCTTCCCATGTTCTAGCGGCAGATTCATTCTGACTGATTTTGCACATTTGGTGAGTTGAGGAGTGGAGCGAGGCGGCCCTATTGCCCCACACGTAAGACGTTTTGACGTCATCACGTCTGGTGATTTTCTCAGCACATGTTATGTGCCTCGCTCCACTACTCTCGACATGCACAAAATACAAAAAGTCGTGGCAATGTATCTTTCTATCTTCTGGCGGAAGATTCACTCTCGTTTTGCAGATTTCGACAGTCGTGGAGCGAGGACCTATATCACGGTAGCGAGTGTCTACCGCTAAGGGCCTAGTTGCACTACTCTCGAAATCTGCAAAACGAGAGTGAATCTTCCGCCAGAACATAGAAAGATACATTGCCATCCGCCAACATTTTGAATGCATCTGCATCTGGAGCGAGGACCTATATCACGGTAGCGAGTGTTCACCGCTAAGGGGCAAGTTGCACTACTCTCGAAATCTGCGAAACGAGAGTGAATCTTCCGCCAGAACATAGAAAGATACATTGCCATCCGCCAACATTTTGAATGCATCTGCATCTGGACTCCAAACTTGTCCGGAGGTCAGGAGCAGCTTCCCCTTCTTTTTTTTTTTCCCGAGTTTGTTCGTTCTTCTTGCTTTCTCTTTTCCTCTTTTCTAGCGTCCTAAAAAAACGTACAAAATTGTCAGATGAAAAAAGTATATCCCCTCTCTTCCTCTCTCTCTCTGGGCCTAGCTCCTTCAGGATAGAGCTTTTCCTCTTTTTTAGCGTCCCAAAAAAATGTACAAATTGTCAGATAAAACAAGTATATCCCCTCTCTCTTCCTCTCTCTCTGGGCCTAAGCTCCTTCAGGATAAAGACCACACTCGCCAAATATTTGTTCGTTCTTGTTCGTTCTTCTTGCTTTCTCTTTTCCTCTTTCGTCTTTTCTAGCGTCTCTTGAAAATGCACCAAATGGGAAAAAAAGGAAAATGCACAAAATGAAAAAAAAAAAAAAAGTATAAAAGGGAGAATTACTAGGGACCTCCCATCTGTTTTTTTCAAAACAAAGTCAAAAAACTTTTAGCTTATATTGTATATAATTGGCATTTTAGCCAAAATACTTGGAATCAGGGTAACCCGCGTTCGGGACCCCTTGGGGATGCGTTCGGCCGAACGGCCCGAACCCGAACGCCCGAACGTATGGGACCCCTTGGGGATGCGTTCGGCCGTTCGGGCCGAACGCGGAACCAAAAAAAAAAAAAAAAAAAAAAAAG
>BFEA01000145.1:914226-925675 GCA_003427395.1 Chara braunii | reverse complement strand
TAATATTTTCCTTTTAATCTGTAGTTCTTCGTATTTCTTATTGACCGCTTTTACTCTGGATATTAAGTTAAGTTGGTTGGACAAGAGGGTCAGGCCCTTGTCCAGCGAGTCTCCTTCGTTTTCAAAAAGACTCGTGTTGTGTCGCCATTCTTCCCAGGATTTCCAAATCCAGTCCACCACTCCTGGATCTTCCAGGATGTGTAAGCTTAGTCTGAACAATCCTTTGCCTTTAGTAGTCTGTAATCCCATATTGAAAGCTATATAGATGGGGTTATGATCCGACATGGGTTCGAAGTCGCTGTCCGCCATGTGGGCTAACTGCAATGCTGCGTCATTAGTAAGAAAAAAGTCCAGTCTTCTCTTAGTGAGAGGGTTAGACTCAGAGAGGGTGGAAGAAGACCATGTGTAAAGGCGGGTTTCAGGATGCATAGAGCGGAATGGGTCAAATAATCCGAGGTCCACCATGAGTTCGTTGAGGACAGCGGATTCGCCAGGGTGTGAGAGGGGAGTTGTTGAGTCGAGTGCTGGGTTGGGGCCTGTGTTCCAGTCCCCCCCAATGACAATGAAATCAGTTGGGGGTATTATTGTTGATAGGTTGTTTATAAACTGCGTTTTTATAGAGTGATCTGATGGGACATACAGTGACATGAATCCCCATGTTTGATTATCGATAAGTAGGGAGACCCATGTCTAAAATCCTTGTGGATCTGATTTTGAGTCTTGGATCAAGGTGGCGATCTTCTTGTGAATCAGTATACCAGTGCGGCCTCTGGAGCCTTGAGTGGGAGCCCAGAATTGCGGTCTACTCCACCATTTAGGCATAGAGGACAACTTTTCAGCTGATAGTTTGGACTCCTGCAGCATCATGATAGAGGCTCTGCGGGAGTGGATCCAGGATTTAAGACTGGCTCTTTTGTGCTTCCCATTGTTGTCTACCAATCCGCGGACGTTCCAGGAGGCCACTATGAGCCTACTGTCCATCGGCGAAGTTCGCCAGCGCCGAGGGGTGGATGGACGCCTGAYGAGGTGAAGTCAGTCCGGGGGTAGAAAGAAGTGAGTTGGGGTCCCATGGGAATTTCATCGTCTCCAGAATGAATCTGGAGAAGATTGACCTTTCCTTGGGGATGTAGGTGTCCRATTCGGGTATGATATCACCCTTGATGCCATCTCCCAGTGTAGGATAGTAAATTTCTTTCTTGTTACCCCTTTTGAACCAGGACAAAGGTGCCCAAAACAAACCTTCGTCTGCGACTGCGGGGTCGACACCGGGGGCGAGTGCTGCTTCCAGACACATACTCACGATGGGGTGGATTTTCCCAGACTGGCCTTCCCTGAAAATCGATGGGGAGGGCATTGCCGGAATGGGACGAACAAAGTACTTCTTGTCCAGCGTCTTCCTAGCAGCTTGCAAGAAGGTATCTGTCTGAGGGAATACCCCGGATGTGAGGGATGGAATGAACAGACTGTTGTCTTCTTTTCTTTGCAGGAATAACATGATATTCTGATTGCACTGCTTGAAAATGAGGGGAGTGAGTACAAACGGAGTATCACTTTGCAAAGATGGAGAGACTGGTCCCACCCACGGGGAGRGAGTGGTGGTTGTCTGAGCCACGTTCCCCATGACGAGGTCCTCTGTTCTCATTTTCTTCATTGATTGTTTGGATACAGGACTCGTTGGATTCTTCCCATCAGAAGGGGTAGCTGCTGGTGATGCATCATCTGCTGGAGTTGGTTGTCGCTGCTGTGGGGTTGAGCTGTTCCCCCCAGCTAAGTTCCCCTCCCCTGCTGCCGTGATAAGCAGTTGTGCTGAGGTCCCTGGGATCGTTAGCGGGTGCGGGTCAGCCAACTCTTTTCCCATACGTGTTGGTTGCTGAGTATGTGGGCCCCAGGGGTTAACCGGGTCTACGATCACTGGGCGCCATTTAAGTTTGCCATGTGGCATATTTGTGGGCTTTTGGGGTACCTGCTGCTGTAGGTCTGCATCACCGAAGAAGTCAGAGTAGGGGCAAGAGGGGCCACGTGTTCCGTATCCGTCTTCTWCTTGGCGTCTGAACTTCCCTTTTGTGAGATGGCGTGTCTGGTCCTTTCTGCAGGGGGAGTCTTCCCAACCATTCCAGGTCCTGGAAAAACCAGGATTAGGAATGTGTGGGATGTGGGCCTGCCCCTGCCGATTCGAAGCTCCTTGATGTGAGTTGTTTCTTTGTCTGTTGTCGGGGTCAGCTTTGCAGTCTTCTGTTTCGTGTCCATACCTGAAGCAGCAATAGCAGTAGGGGCATTCGTCCGGTTTATGTCCATATCTGTTGCAGTTGGAGCACCATGGTGTGTTAGAGGTGACCAAATCTGCCAACAGATATTCGGAGCCGGTCCAGACTTTGAGGCGGGGTTTAACCCTTTCCTCCGCACTCGGGTGTAGCTGGTACTTCAGGTTTCCCAGTTTCGGATCCTCTGGGTCTGCAATGGGATCGAACTCTTTTATCACCTTCCCAATCGCAAAGTCGATTGCCGTTTTAATGACCATCGAGGCTGCGATGGGGAAGCGCATTGCCATGACCCAGAAGTTGTTCCTCTTGTCCTCATCCCGTTTCTGTTGCCATTCGGCTCGAGGTAGCCACTGCCGAAARAAGACAAAGTTCCATTTTTTCCTTTCTTTGAATTTCATTTCTTTCTTGACGTTTAACAGCCATTCAACTACTTTGAGGTTCTTTGCCACGTAGGTCATTTGCCCTCTACCCTCCATGTGGGCAGTGCCCTTTCCTATGAGCAGTTCCTCCTCTGATAAAACCGACTGTTCCAGGTACCGAACGAGGTCAAAGTTTTTGTCATTGGCCCAGTTCTTGGTTTCCCCCTGGAATACAATTGACACAGTCATTTGCTTAAGGAATTCATTCTGAGCTTTCTGGAAGCTCTCTTTGGGCCTAACCTCGATACAGTCATCCTCGTCATTCACTGTGGTCTCGACGTACTCGGATACGTCCTGGGAGAYGTGGTCTAAGAACCAGCCCCTCATYATTCCATCTAGTTTCTGAAGTTCCTCTGAGTCCATGGATTCTGTGGAATGAGAAGTGYCASCGGGGCTCGGTCCGCTGTTGGCCATTTGTGGGGGAAGGGTGGATAGTAGGTGAGATTTATGTTGGATGAAAGTAGTACTGATGTGGAGTATCTTCTCGGAGTAGGATTCGAGTGTGAGGGAAATAGTTTTTATGAGGTTGCAGGGGGGGAAGTAAGGAGTGTACRTGGATGGGGTGCAGGAAGAGGTGCGTGCAGTTGTTACCAGTTGTGGAYATCTTAATGCYSGAGGTAGGGTGCTACAGTCTATGCCGTATCTGTGTGGGCGTASAAGATTTTGGCCGTTCCTTTTGTTAGGGTGTTAAGAGAGTTGGGTAGTGAGCGAGTGGTACGATTTGACTGGGCGGAGTATCCTAATATCGGAGGTGGGGATGTGACGAGCTCTGCTACTCGCGGAGAGAGGGGGGGGGGGATTAAGATGGTGTGTTGTGTGGGACAGGCAGTGGGAGTAGAGCGAAGTACTGAACGAGGGAGTAGCAGTTACTTAATTTAGGGTACCTTTGTAAGTAGAGTACTGACAGACAGAGTTATACATAGAAAAAAGGAGATAACATTGGAAGTGAAACGGAGCCCTAAGGGGGGGAGAGAACAGTGGAAGTGGAACGAAGCCCTAAGGGGGAACGGGGTACTGCGGACTGCGAATTTGACCTTAGWGATAATAAGTTGAGTAGSTGTGTATGTGGTYGTTAGGTTTAAACAGGTACAGGATGGGCGTAGAAGGTGTTTAGCCGTTCCTTTTGTCGGAGTGCTGAGATGGTTGGGTATTGAAAGATTGGTAAGAGTAAGAATACGGGCTTGGAAAGAACAGTGGGAGTGGAAAGGTGTCCTGAGGGGGAGCGGGATACTGCAGATCGTGGATCCGGAGTAGAGATTGTGGAAAGAACAGTGGGAGTGGAACGGTGTCCTGAGGGGGAGCGGGATACTGGAGACCGCTGATCCYGAGTAGAGATTGACCCACGAGGTTATATATGGAAGGAACAAGGTTCAAGGCGCCGAGGTTATACGAGAGGGACAAGATTCCAGGAGCSGGGGAGTAAGGGGTGGAAATGATGACGGGAAAAACGGACCTTGATTTAGGGTACCGCTTGGGAGTCRATTGATGACAGGCAGGGTTATACACGGAAAAAAACAAAAATGAAGGGAACAGGGGAAGTGGAGCGGAGCCCTGTAGAGGAGCGGGGTATTGTGAGCCRTCGGTTCRGAATACTTGATGGAAATAGGAATTAGAATACTCGATGGAAATAGGAATTACCAGGCGAGGTTATACACGGAAAAGGACAGATTCAGGGAGCGGGGGGAACTAAGGGTAGAAATGGGGGTGGGAGAGTAGCGGATCGAGGGTGAAAGTGAAGGGAAATAGAGGCCAGACTGAAATTCCCTTGAAAGCACTGTAGACAGAGAATGCTGGTTCACCGTAGAGCCGAGGTTGATAGGACCGGACGTTCCATACACCAGTSGAGGACTTCAGCCGAAGGAGGAAAAGGTCTCACCCGCATAGGAAAGGTCGAGGTTGATTCGTCGTTCGCCGCCAATGCCGCCAATGAGTACGGTGGTGTAAACAAAAGYCAGCAATCGAGTACACAGTAGGGCACACCCTGGAATGCTGGGTAGATCTCTGTAGCGGAGTGCTCTGCAGCGAGCACTACGCTGKTAATTCTGGGTAAATCTGGTATGGTGAGAAAGTGAATAGAGGCAGGTGGTCTCCCGAGGTAGGAAGCTTTCAACGCGGTAAGGGATAACTCGCGATGAGTCTGTAGCTCCAGACCTCGTAATCCTCGTCTCCCGGAGACGAAGACGGGATAGCTATGGTGAGAAAGTCACGCAAGCCCTAGCCGCACGGAACAGCGCAGGCACATCAAAGGCGCCGCTGACCAAACCCTATCTCTTCTTTCATGATGATTTTTTCTGCCCATAAACTCTTTCGAGAGTTGGCAGAACGTCGTTTCTTTTCTTTTCTTTTCATTCTTTCTTTCTTTTTTTTTTCCTTTTTTTTTTTTTTTTCCGGCAGAACGTCGTTTCAAGAGTAGCACTCGAAACTCCTAAACGCCCAGCCTGCAGCACAGCTCTTTTCAAGCGTCGTCCCGAGGGCACTCGAGGGGGCTCGCTGCACTACTCTCGACATGCAGCATGCACAAAAGACGAAAATCATGCCCGTGCATCTTTCCATCTAGCGGAAGATTCACGCCCAGCCTGCGGCACAGCTCTTTTCAAGCGTTCTCCTGAGGGCACTCGAGGGGGCTCGCTGCACTACTCTCTACATGCACAAAAGACAAAAATCATGCCCGTCCATCTTTCCATATTCTAGCGGAAGATTCACTCTCGTTTTGCACATTTCGTGAGTAGTGCATCGAGGCCCGAGGGGCCCTTGATTTTCGAGAGGTGTCAAGCCTCTCGGTGATCCTGACGCCATTCGGAAAGGAGAAAGCTGTACGACTGCGGTTTTGCATCGTTTGTCCAACACCATCGCCATTTTTTTTTTTTTTTTTTTTTTTTTTTTTTTTTTTTTTTTTTTTTTGAAAACCATCGCCATTTCGAGAGTGCTGGTTGGCGAGGAGCGCGAAACTCTTGAAAACCCAACGCTGTGAGAATTCTGACAGATCTTGAAAAATTTCACCGTGTGGCGAGGACCTGAGAGAGGAGTCGTCGTAGTTCCGTCTTCACTGTTCTTTGGGGCCCACGAACACAACGACGCACACTCATTTTGGCTGTATCTGGCCGGAAATATAGCTTGTATACGTTCAATTTAAGGGTGCGTTATGTTCGGGGGAAGACGGTAGCTCCACTAGTCTCGAAATGTGCAAATGAAAATGAATCTTCGCCCAGAATTACGTTCAGCGTCCAGTTTCCTCAACGCCTGAATTTGGACGTGTTTGTGGAGATTGGAATGCTATTTTCTGCACCTCTCCGCAAGCACGTCCACGTTCGGACGTTGAGGAAACTCAGCGCTGCTAGGTAGTGGGACTTCCTCCTCTTTTTTTTTTGTTTTGCTAGTGGGACTTGGGCCGCGGGGCCAAGTCGCACTAGCAGCGTTGAGGTAGCTCAACGCCTGAATCTGGACGTGTTTGTGGAGACGTGCAGTTCAGGAAACTCAACAACATTTCTGCACATCTCCGCAAAAGCGTTCAGATTCAGGCGTTGAAGTAGCTCAACGCTGCTAGTGGGACTTGGCCCCTGAGCTCAGCGTTGTACAACGTGTGTGACTCTGTTTGCCAGATTTTGTTTTTTTTTTAAATATTTATATAATAACATAATAATAATATGAAATTCTGTTTTTTTATGTGGGTGAGTGATAGTCTACTTTGATTTTGGTTAAGGTNGTGAAACTCCGACGAAACAGTTTGTCACAGCCCCTCGTTTGTTGTCCTCTTCTCTCTCTCTGCCTACGGTTTTACCGGGCAGTTCTGTTTGTGACGATATAGATATAGACCTATCATAACGCCCCCATCCCGTAACCGCTCGACCGACGAAGCCGAGCAGTGCGTTCATCGACGGCTAACGTCTTCCCCCGAACATAACGCACCCCAAAAATGAATGTATACAAGCTTTATTTCCGGCCAGATACAGCCAAAATGAGGGTGCGTTGTGCTCGGGGGAAGACTGTAGGAATTGCCGAGGCAAATCCCCACCTGGCATTTGCGCTCTGGAGCGAGGTCTCACTAGCAAAGGGGATTGGATAAATATCCTGAATCTGGACGTGTTTTAAGCGCACATGCAGAAGAGCCGTTCAATCTCGACATTCTGCACCTTTCCAAACTAAAAAAAAACAATGGAGGCTCTCAACTCCCGTGTTGCTGGTGGTCCGTGTGTGGAAGAGAGGAGGAAATCGACAATGTGGGAGGTGTTTTTTTTTTTTTTTTTTTTTTTTTTTTTTTTTTTGGGGAGTGGGGAGGAGGATTTGATCCCCTCACCTACAGCAAATATGGCAGAGAGTGACTCTCTGACATCCGTCAGAGCGAAGGACCAGAGTGCTCTGTGGCCCATTTCAAGGAAGGTAGTGAAATGAATATGGTCCGCTTCGACGGTCACATGCAGTCATCTTGACTGCTGCATCCGTGGTCAGTGAATCGTATCCTGACATCTGAGACGCTGCCTGAATGAGACAGGATCTGTGGGAAGAGCACTTGGCTCTGTTTTTTCGCGTTTCTCTCTTTATTTATTTTGTGAAGATATGGTTTTTATTGTTTTTATTTTACCTATTTTACTCTGCCACCCACCTGTCCCCCACCCGTCCCACACACGTCACACTAATCCAAATAGATATTGTAGTGGGATCTCCCTCCAGGGGCCAGGTCCCACTAGCAGCGTTGAGTTTCCTCAACGCCTGAATCTGGACGTGTCTGTGGATATGTTCATAAATCGCGACGAGTTTTCTAAACCGCACATCGCCACGAACACGCGTCCAGA
Organism: Chara braunii; assembly: GCA_003427395.1. NCBI lineage: Eukaryota > Viridiplantae > Streptophyta > Charophyceae > Charales > Characeae > Chara > Chara braunii. The sequence continues at coordinate 918,205 of BFEA01000145.1, read as the reverse complement.
TTCGGGCGTGGAGGAAACTCAACGCTGCTAGTGGGACCTGGCCCCAGGTCGAGTTAGTCATCTGGGCCGGGGTCCCAGTAGGAAAAAGGATAGGATCGAGCGCCTGAATCTGGATGTGTTTGAAGGAGAGATGCAGAAAAGCAGTTCATTCTCGATTTCCTGCACATCTCCCCATAAACTCGTCCAGATTCAGGCATTCGATCCTATATCCTCTTTGCTAGTGGGACCACGCGCCAGTCAGTATTCGTAGATACGGGAAAGTGTACGACCTACAGGGGTCAGGTCCCAATAGCAGCGTCGAGTTTCCTCAACGCCTGAATCTGGTCGTGTTTGTGAAGATGTGTGCAGAAATGGCGTGGAGTTTTCTCAACGGCACATCTCCACAAAGACGTCCAGATTCAGGAGTTGAGGAAACTCGACGCTGCTAGTGGGACTTGGCCCCACAGGTCAGATACTGTTCAAGTACACAGCCGTTTCTTGCAGATTTTCAAACCTCGTTTTTTTTTTTTTTTTTTTTTTCAAACGTGGTTTTCTGTGATTTAACCCTAAACCAAATCATTCTGTCTGTCCTTCGGGACATCCGTTAAAATTGGAACGATACAGAGAAAGAAAAGATTAGCAAAATAGCCCCTGCGCAAGGATGACACGCATAAATCGAGAAATGGTCCAAATGAAAAATAAAAAAATAAAAAAATCATTCTCTCTGGATTCTCCTGTCAGCAGCCAATGGGCAACGAAGCAGCGAATTCGAATTCGTATTCGTCGCCTGTTTTTGAGGATGCGTTCTTCTGCCAGCCGATTGGCTGCGTCCTCTAAAGGTCATGTTTTTTTTTTTTTTTTTTTTTTTTNTTTTTTTTTTTTTTTTTTTTTTTTTTTTTTTTTTTTTTTTTTTTTTTTTTTTTTTTTTTTTGAGAACCATGAAAGCTTTTATTGCCTCATAAAAGGAGCCGGGGCCGGAAACTCCCAGAACATCCCGAGATAAGGCCAGCCGCACATAAAGCCCCACCATGTTTCTGTTCTGCCCATCTCATGGAGGCTGAGGGTCAGATCCCATTACCCTGGATTATTCATTTTTCACCCTCGATTACGGAGATCAACGGTCAGAAATGAACAATAGGGGGGGGCTAGTGGGATCTGGCCCTGAGAGAGAGCAACGAGGAAGCAACGAGGAAACGTTGCAAAATCACCCCCTACCTAAAAAATGGGCAAAAATGCATTTCCAAGTTTGAGAATTCGAATTAAAAAATCAAATCAAAACAAGTACTAAGACTTTTCTTAGAACGCGGATTGGTTGACACCCCGGGGCAAGGTCCCACTTGCACGGATTAGGAGATTTCGGCCGTTGATCTTTGCTATCTACGGTCAGTATCGCTTAATTCGTGTAAGTGGGACCTAGCCCCCGGCGCCAAGTCCCACTTACCCGAATTCTTGATTTCTGACCGTTGATTCTGAAGATCAACGACCAGAAATGACGAATTCAGCCAAGTGGGACCACACCCCCGGGCACGGAACTTCACGCGAAGTTTCACAAACTGCGGGGCGGGACGTGGATATAAATCTCCATCCACGGACTGTATGCAATATACTCTCGAAATGTGCAAAACGAGAGTGAATCTTAGGCTAAAATATGGAAAGATACACGGCCATTATTTTTTGTCGTTTGTGTATGTCGAGAGTAGTGCAGCGAGGCCCTATGTGAGACGAAAGAAAGGCCGCACGGGATTGAAAACGCCAACAAAAAAAAAAAAAAAAAAAAAAAAAAAAAAAAACGCCAGCAAGTTGTTGTAAAACGTCTCTAGTGGGTATGGACCCCTAATATGCCAGCTGCGACGCCAAAAATACGATTTTTGACTACTCACCGAATATGCAAAATGGGAATGAATCTTCTGGCAGAACATGGAAAGATACATCGCAGTAAAAGTGTGACAAATTAACTCTTGCGAGAATGAAATATTATGATTCCTTCAAAAAAAACAAGAAGAAAAAAAGAAGAGAAAAACTGTGACAAATTAACTCTTTCGAGTTTTTGGAGAAGGGTCCTAGCGGGAGTTTCTTGAGCCGAGCCGGGTGGGTTTTTTTTTTTTTTTTTTTTTTTTCCGAGTGGTATCTATGGTGCAGTCACGTTTTCAGGTCTAAATCCCCACTTCTGGCATCCCTCGAATACAACACATCCCCACCCAACCCTAAATCTGGGTTGGATACATTCTCACAACTTTTCTTGCTTTGGATTTAGAATTCGCGAAACGGTGACTAAAACACATTTGAAAATGAAAACTTTGACTGGACCCTAGTTTTCCCTTTTTTTTCTCTTTTCTTTTTTTGGGACCATTTCTCAATTTTTGTGTGTCATCCTTGCCCATGGGCCAGTAGGTTTTTCAGCCATCGTTTTTTCCAGAGCAGTGGTGTGCATGCTGCCGGGACTCTCTGGAAGTACGCCGGGGGGGGGGTATGCAAAATGGGTCACGTGCGAGGCCCGGTTTGCATTCATAGATGTCCAGTTAAATGGAGGAGCCCCAGTTAATTCCTGAGAGATGCCGCATGCATGCTGCCGCGACTCTGGAAAATAGGAAAAAATAATGCTTGGGAAATGTTTACTTGTGGTCTACGGGCCTCCTTGCCCTGCCATCCCTTGCTTGCTCTTGGGAGCAGTAGTTTTTTTTTTAGATTTGTTGGATATTTTCGAGAGCTCGCTTTTCTTTTTGAGGGAAAGCGTCTTTTTTTTTTTTTTTTTTTTAACTCATCAGTCGCGGAATAATGTATATAATGTATACTTAACCAGTTGCAGTCTTCGGGTTTAACAAAGACATTAAAAGCGTCTTTCTCCACGACTCTCTGTCTCTCTTCGACTTCAGAGAGTAAAATGGGGCCTTGCTCCACTGCTCTCCAAAAATGAGATAGAATTTTTTTTGCGCTAGAACGCGGACAGATACACCTGCGTACTTTTTGTCTTTTGTACGTGTGGACAGTAGTGGAGCCAGGCCCATGGAGATGGAGAGTAGCGGAGTTCGCAGGTGTATCTGTCCACTAGAACGAGCCAGGCCTCCGTTTTTGCCATGCCAAAAGTACAATTTTGGTGGTCGAGGTGAAACTTCGTCACGGTGAAAAAATGGCCTCCGCTGCACCGCTCACCAAATGCGCAAAAGACAAAAGTTATGGCGGTTCATCTGTCCATGTTCTACGGAAGAGTTCATTCTCTTGGTGTGGTGACGCCCAGAGCGTCACAAAGTAAGCTTTATTAGTTTTTAATAAAAGCTTTCTTTCTTTTTTTTTGAGAGTTTTGTCCGTTCATACTCGAAGTCCACTACTCTACACTGTACACTTTGGGCCTCGCTGCACTAATCTACACTGTACACTGTACACTTTGGGCCTCCCTGCACCACTCACCAAATGTGCAAAATGCGAATGAATCGTCTGCGAAAAGATGGGAAGATATGGTTGCACGATATTTTGTGTCCTTTGTGCATGTGGAGAGCAGTGGAGTGAGGCCCTTGTAGAGTTGGGTTGCCGTTGCACTACCTATCCATTTCTACTCTAGAGTCTAGAAATTACATTTGCTTGTTTTTTTTTTCTTTTTCTTGAGAAATTACATTTGCGTGTAGTTGTGAGAAAACACAAAGGTTTGAGTAAAAAAAAAAAAAAAAAGGAGTCGTCGTCTAGGCGGTTGTCGAGACACCAGCATGCGACCGCCGTCGTTCCTTGCCTTGTAGAGGCCTCCTCCGAGGTCTACGATGAGCACCCAATTTACTATTTTCATATAATTATTGTTTCAATGGAAGGTGAGTTGAAGAGTGCCCGAATTTGGGCGGTGGACTTAGAGTATGGTCGGACGGACAAAAGGAACTTCATGCATGCTGTGTCTTTGTGCTCTGGAGGGATGGAGAGTGCAGCTTGTAGTGGAGCCATGATGCATTTTTCCACGTTTTCGACGGTCTGACAGTGATACGCGCTTTTTTTTTTTTTTTTTTTTTTTTTTTTTTTT
>BFEA01000145.1:894628-908511 GCA_003427395.1 Chara braunii | reverse complement strand
AAAGCCCCCAGCGGACCGACTGGACTGGACTGGACTGGCCCGGTCCACGGTCGGGGGGGCACAAAGCCCCCAGCGGACGGACTGGACTGGACTGGTACCAACAGTGGTACCGGACTGTACTGATACCGACAGTGGTACCGGACTGGACTGGACTGAATATCCACACGGCCTGTGAGATCAGGCCAAAGGCCTGGTGCCACAGGCCGAACAAAATAGAGGCCTGCTGCACTTGGCTACAATGTTGCATTGGGTTATTCTCTAATACTACTACTATGGATTTTTGGGCTCTGGGCGGCGGGCGCCCTTGCCCTGTGTCCACTTCTATCATGTTCAGGGGGTCTGAGAGCCTCACCCATGCCTCAAACTGGCCCACAGTGCGAACATGATGTACTGCTGTCCGTTAGCAGACAGGGGTCTATGTGCAGCAAGTGCCGTGCAGCAGGCCGGCATTGATCTGTTGAACCGGCTTGGTATTGTGCCCATTATTTGCTGTTGCCCTCTGGCTTGATAAGTCAGCAGGTTTTTTTTTTTTTTTTTTTTTTTTGAATTTGGACCATTTCTCGATTTATGCGTGTCATCCTTGCGCAGGGGCCATGCTAATCTTCTCTGTATCATTCCAATTTTAATGGATGTCCCAAAGGACATAAGTCAGCAGTTTTGCTCATTCCTCCTGGGAGCATTTGCTGCATTTCAGGCGGGATGTGAATGTCATGTGTTGTCAGTCCCTCCCCCAGTTGCAGTGCGTGATTGGAGGTGTACTCTGGGTGTTGCATTAGTGCTGTGCCCAAAGCGTTTTCTTCTGTTTCGGAGTTTTGGTGCACACATTGGGCTTGTAAGACCCGGTTTCCAGCAGGTGCTGCTCCCCACCAATAGATGGAGCTGTTTCGTCTTCAAAAAAGAAAGAAGAAAAAAAAAAAGAAAAAAAAGAAAAAAAAGGGCTTGTAAATAGACCCATTCTGTGTCATCTTCTTCACGTTACAAAATAAAAAAAAAAAACTGCGGTCCCTCTACTGGATTTGGCGGGTGACGCCTCGTCCTCTAGAGGAACCACACAACTTTTTTTTTTTTTTTTTGAAACAATGGCAGACGCGACAGGTTCTGAGTCCGTGAAGGCAACAAAAACACGGCCCGGCAAAGAAAACAGGTGCCTACTTGGGTCGAGGAGTATCTCTTGGTCTTTTCATTATTATTTTTGTCCCCGTCTTGACACTGCAGCCGACCCCTGTAAGTACGACACCCGGCCTGACACCACGGCCTTTGGTACTCTCATTGTTTTTTCAAACTCGGCACCTCGTTTCTTTGCCCGCGCGTGTTCGTTTTGCTTATTCGATACCTCTTTTCTTTTTTGCCACAGAACCACCCAGCATCTGTGAGGGACGCCAGGCCCGTTTCTTCTCAGATGATGATGATGATGATGATGACGATGACGATGACGATGATGAAGAAGAAGAAGAAGAAGAGATTCTGCTACTAGTGTATTGAACGGAAGATCTGGCATCGCCTCGGTGTTTGGAGAGGCAGAACTTCCGAAAAAAGCTGCGTAGTTAACCCCCCAGGTCCACTGGGAAAGTCAATGCTGGCTGCCAAATTCATACCTTGCTTTCAGATGTTCCTCAATTGACACAATCGATATGATGTTCTGGGACGCTGGACCCGTTTCCCAGCTGGTGCCGCTCCCCACCAATAGATGGAGCCTCCTCGGGGGTGCTAGTGGTGCCTGCTCTTATCAGCACCCCTTGCATTAGCTGGGGAGGTTTTTTGTCAAAAAAAAAAAAAAAAAAAAGATTCTGCAGGCTTTCCCACCTTCAGCGTTAGCCTCGGTGGAGCTACAGTGGTTTGGTAGGGAAGTAGAGGGATGCGTTTGGGATGGAGCTGCTAGGTTGTAACGTTGTATCAGCCGGTCCCATTAGGACTGAAGAGGTGGCCTGTCCACCCCATCAACTTCATCAGCATCATGTTTTATCTAGACTTATGTTGAGGGAGGTGATTCTCCCCACCAAGAGACTGGAGTCGCGATCAACTTGAAGTGAGTAGGAGTGTGTGCTCATCATACCACCATTCCTGCTCACCTCGATAAGAGCTTTCGGGGTAACTTCAGTAGAGTCACAAAAACGAGTTATGACACCATACCGTTTGGAATTGCACTTCAGGCACCCTACCTGGCCAGAAAGCTGGGTTTTATACATTGCCCAAACTGCAATTCGAAACTGTGTCTTGGCCCGTAGTGCAATTATAACTCGTTTTTGTGACTCGGACGTAGTTTGCCCAAACAAAAAAGAAGAAGAAGAAGAGGAGGAGGAGGCAAGCAAGCAAGCAAGACTTTCAAAGAAAGAAAGAAAGAAAGAAAGAAAGAAAGAAATGCGCCTCCCTTGTGTGTCCCTCACAAGTGTTGCCATGTGACGCTCAACCTCACGCCCTGTGCCGCTTTCCGGTTGGAGTGTTTTGGTTTGCGGAGAGGCCCAGGAAGAACAGCAAAGATGGGGTGTGCCAAGGATTTTGGGGAAAATTGAGTGTGGGGACATGTACAAAACTGAAATCCCCCCGCGTTGGTCCGACTTCAGCGAGAAGGGATCCGTCGCCGCACGGGTGGAGGACAGAGGAAAAGGCGCGCGCGGGACTCACGGTGATGGGAAATTCAATCCAAAAAGTATCGCTGTACTTCCCAGAGAGCCGTTCGGCTACGTTTCGAATGAAAGGGGAAGGGTACATACCTAGTATCGCGTTTTCGAACGAGGTCCCGTCGGCGTTCACTACACAACTCCGAATCCGATGTGGAGGGCCTTAGTCGAGTGGAGAGATTGTGTTCGTCCTCGCCATGTGTGCGGTAATGGAAGCCCTTGGCTCAGTAGCGCTCAGTGCGGCGACAATCGCTGCATAGAGTGTTAGGCCAATGAGGCACCACTGCCGACCTCGGGATGACGATCAACTCATTAAACGACAACAACAGAGAATAAGGCGGAAAGTGTGTATCGACAATGACGAATCCCGGAGTGACGAATCCGGAGCACTGGGTCTCGGGTGGAAAGTAATAGCGCCCGCAGATCTTAGCGACGACTTCTCATACATCCCATTCACATACACGTGTCCTTTCCTCCTTGTATGGGAAGGGGCGCGGTGGGGGCACGGGAAGTTGGCGCCCAGTCGGATTGGGGCAGTCGGTCCACATGGCAAAAAGGACAAAGCGCAAAATCTTTCCCTAATCATGCATCATTCATTCAATCGCACAACTCGATCCAACCCTATGTTTCATCAGGTCAATCAATCAACATCCCCGTCATGCTTGCACAAGTTCATCAGACATAATCCATTTCATGCATATACCAAAGTGAGCGGAAAGAAATCACCATAGTCCATCCATTATAGCAGGAACATAACAGAAGGAACGTGATGGGGAGGAGAGACGTAGATCAGAAGAGAGAAGGAAGAAGAAGACAATTACACAAGAAAGTTCGGTGAACTTGACGAGAAATTTCGGCTAAAATGTCGGGTGAACGGAACTCACACTTGAGGGCTAGACTTGAGACAAAAGAGGCCCATCCGCCATGAACCAGGCCTTACATTCACTCAACTTCCGATTACGATCCTCACGCAGGCACTGGCGATCCCTGTCATCACGTGCTACTCCCACCATAGCGATTATCACCCCGCCGACTCAGTCTCTGCACGGTCTTGGTCGGATCCCACAGTCCGTCGGGCGATCCAGCGCACAGCCGACAAGACTATAGTCAGCCCGTTAGAACTTTTCGACCCGCACTTTCACGCGTACCATCTAGCCACTACTTTCCGGAAGTTAGCTGATAAGTTGAGAGAGAGATTTTTGGGCACGCTTGCGGAATTTACAGTTGCAGAGAAGGATGTAGATGCTAGGGAGGATTGAGACCGAGGTGGGGAGGGGTAAGGGAAAGCTCGGGGGTAATCACCCGAGGAAAGCCATGTCGATCCTTCGAAGCCCGGTCATAGCCAATCAAAATCGTCGTGAAATAGGGATTTCCTTCTTATACGGCGCGTCTCCTTGGCTAGAGGCGAGGAGGAGGAAATCGACAGGGTATTCCGACGCAAGAATTAGAGCGGGGAGAAGAAGGGCGTGAAGGATAGCGGGAAACGAGACCAATATTCAGATGATCAAGAAAGAGAAGAGGTGCGCGAGGCAAGAGAGAGATAAAAAACGATTACAGAGAGAGGAGCGTGAGCGCGAAGAAGAGAGTGTCGAAGGTAATGAGGGAAGCGGGGAGGGAAGGGGAAGTTCGCATGCATGGCGCCGGCGCAGAGGCAAAAACGGCACCGAAACAGTTACAACTTGTTCAGAGTCCTACGCTGATTCAAAATTGAAAAATACCATATCCGCGCGTAAAGTGAACGCGAGAAAAAGTCCTATGCCTAGTCAGATTCACACGAAAATTCCTAGAGTTTTCCAAGATGAAGTCGAGAACATTCATGCAGAAGAAAGAACATGTCAGGTCCCGCGTATTCCGGAATTCCTAACCGACGAGCCAAATTCCCAGCGCGCTTGCTAAGGCGTGCGTAATTCCCATGTATTTCTTGAATTCCAAAAAGATGGAATTCCAAAAATCGGGCCAAAATGACGAAGGTCCGGAGAGGGACGGACCTCTCCGGTCATAAACAATCCACATCAATTCATGGAAATACAAAAAAAAAGCCTCTTCGACCTTTTTGCAAGAGACAATGAAAATTTGGAGAGGGAAGAAGAGGGGGCCTATACACATCTAGATGTGTATAAGAGACAGGATTACGACAGAAACACATTCCTGACCATTGATTGGTTGATTGCCTGATTTTTTTTTATTTTTTTTTTTTTTTTATTTGGACCATTTCTCGATTTATACGTGTCGTCCTTACGCAGGGGCCATGCTAATCTTCTCTGTATTGTTCCAATTTTAACGGATGTCCCGAAGGACTACACGCTTTCTACAAAACACATGTACGTGTCAGAGTGGCCTTAATGTTCTTGGTCGGCCGCTCTCCATTTGGATTCCGCAGGTTGTGGCGCAAGCATGGCCACGTCGGATCTGCTTGGTTGTGACACGCAGCGATGGTTTAAAATAAGAAGATAAGATACACGTTGGGTATCGCTCTGCCATTCTCCGTTCTCTGTTTTTGGAGAGTGTGGGCCTCTCCTCCACTCACCCTATGTTGAGCGAATCGGGATGCCGAGTCGTGGAGCGAGGGCCCATGGCTCTGCTCCACCAACTCTCCATCATCCCTTCAAGAACGTGAAGGAGGGAGAACATAAAGGGCAGGCATGCAAATGATGAAAGGGATTGAGGGTCGTCAGGCCATACTCACACTGGTAGCAAACTGCACACAGATTCTGCGATAGTACGGGGTTGCGAAAAAAAGAGGACGCAAATGGGTACGCAAAATCTCCAGCCTGCCTTGGGCGGGGGGAGGGTATGCAATTTGCGGGCACCTCAAGAGGTGCGCTCAAATGCATTCTCGCTTTTGCAAGAGTTTGCGGGAAAAGAAATTCGAAGAAAAGTTGTGGATACAACGAGGGAGGAGAGTATGCAATTTGCGGGCACCTCAAGAGGTGCGCGCAAATGCATTTTCCCTTTTGCAAGAGTTTGCGGGAGAAGAAATTCGAAGAAAAGTTGTGGATACGACGAGGGAGGCACACCACGACCCCGATGGCAGGCCACGTTGAAAAGGTAGACGTTTGGTGTAATGCGCCAAGTCACACTGGTGCAGGAAGAGGTAGCGTGAAGGGAAAGGATGGAGAACACAATCGGCCCTCTTTCCCGTTGTTGGATGTACCTCACCCAGACCACAGCCATGTTCATCCAGTCAGTGCCTAGGTGCCTGCGGAGGGGGTTCTACTCGTAGAAAATCACAAGGCGAACTCGGATGGCCTTCCACAGAATTTGGATGTGCGGGCGGAGACTGCATTCCTAGAGCAGCATAAAAAATAAAAATAAAAAAAAGCATACGTCAAGTGCCTGCGTGGAGCGCCTTTTTAACGTACGAACGTTTTTTTGGCTGAGGGTCCCCTCGAAATTCTTTATATATAAAGTTTAAGATAAAAATAAATGAGGAGAAATGATGTAAGATTTGCCCTTTTAAACCCCTGTAGTCATTGTGTAGATTAACTTTATACCCCCCAAACGCTCCTGGGTGATCCACCACCGAAATGGAAGGAAAGGCCGGATTCTGACTGCTCAGGCAGAGTGCAGTCCTGTCCTGAAGTCAGTTCCTTTTTTTCTGCCCATGCACAGAATAACATGGTCATAGTCCATATAACCATAGCAAGCTATGGTGTCGCCTCCCGCTTCTCAAACAGAAAGAATTTACGCCCGACCGAGAGCGAAGACGCCTGGCCATCCCCTACTAGTTTCAGCCGCCGCCAGCAAGTGACCTCGTCCGGTGGAGATTCGATGCATTGTCTGGACGGTTCTCCCTCTGAATCAAGAAAACGGAGTTGATCCGCCGGAGAGTGAATTTAAATCCTAGTCTAAATGAATCTGGACGGAACTCGCTGCTCTCATTCTTTCGTTGTGCTTGAATATGCACAGGTGATGCTCATGGCTTGCTTTTTTTTTTTTTTTTTCCCTCCGCCCAGTTGACTTTTGTGATGGTGGTAACGAGCAGCGGTCATGCTCTTGCTTTTTTTTTTTTTTTTTTTTTTTTTTCCGTCTCTGTGCCGTTGACTTTTGTGATTGGGAGTCCTGACCCTCGGATATGCGCTGTTGGTTGTCGTCTGCTTGTGTGGACTCGCTGTTGTCGTGTTCTCTTGGCATGAACAGAAATTTTCTTCATGGTCTTCAGGGAAAAGCGGCAAAGAAGTGTTTTGCGCGTGAGGACGTGTTGATACCCTTTGTTCTATTTGATACACTAGGGTAGGTGATGTCTTCGAGGGTTGGCTGGTTTTGCATGATTGAGCATTCTTTGAGGGGTTTTAAAACCCCCATCGATTTTACTCCTCTTTTTCTTTTCTCTCATCTGTTTGTCGTCTTTTTTTTTTTTTTTTTTTTTTTGTTCTGAATCCGAATCTGTCATTTATGTTTCTCCGAACATTCGATTTGGCGGGCAGTGGTGCTTCCGTCATTATTTTCCCGGATTCTCTCTCCGTTGTCGTCGTTGCACTTCACACACCTTAACATTCTGAACAGGCAGACGTCAGTGGCAGCACAGAGCGTCCGTCTGCCGGAGCCGGTGTGAAGCGTCCGTCCTTTGTACCTGCTGGGTTATCTTCCTCTTGGCGTGTGGTGATTTGCGCGGCCGTGGTGGCGCGAAGTGTGCGTCCTTTATACCTGCTGGGCTATCTCCTCCTTGACATTTGGCGCTTTGTGCTGTGTGCGGCCCACTCTACGAACCTGCTGGTCTCGAGAGAGCAAACCTTCCTGCTGAAGTAGACGAGGTGGCCACTGAAATCTACTCTCCCGAATTCCATCAAGTGGCCATGGCGATCGTCTCCCTTCCTGCTCTCAAGTACTCCGTGCATCGTCTCGTCATCTCTCTGGACGTGATTACCGTCAGATGCATCCGGATCTGGTTGTAATCGCCATCAGATATGTGAGAGTGACCCCATTGGGATCCGACATCCGGCGTGCGGATCCCTTATCTCCAAGGATCTTCTCGGGCCTTTCGGTAGCCTTTCTCTCACTGAACGCCTTTGAAAACCTTGTGTTGGGTCCTCCCAACAAGGAGGTTCGAGGACCCGCGGAAGATCACCTGGGGGGGGCAAACATAGGGAAGAGTCTCTGATGAGTGTCGCCGAACGGAAGAGGAAAAGCTCGCTCATGTGCTCGTGGGGTTTTGAGCTTCTAGTCTCCTCGGCTGCGTTCCTTTGACCTCTAGTAGGTATGGAGGTTTTTGGAAGTCTCCGACTCAACCCTGTGTTTGAACCTCGGATGAGAGGTTTACAGAGGAAGAGGTCTCTCTGAAGAGGCCTCTTTGCACCTGATTGTGCGCGTGTTTAAACCTCTTCACACTGCCTTGACTAGTGTTGCAGACTTGATTAAGCATGTGCGCTTGCCCTCCGACAAGGGCGATCGCCTGCGCATGCACGTCTCATCTCCGTGTGCATGTGTGTGTGTGTGTGTGTGTGTGTGTGTGTGTGAGAGAGAGAGAGAGAGGTCTATCTACCAATTTGCCAGGTAATCAGAGTCTGGCATGGCGGTTGGGGGGTGTGATGGCAGTGTTGGGGGTGTCTTTCATGTGCATGCGTGTGCGTGTGTATATGCATCCATGGCTTCCAGAGTTCCATGGGGGTGTGATGGCAGTTTGGGGGTGTCTTTTTGCTTTCCAACATAATGGGTTTCCTATTCGTGCGTCGTGCATGTGTTGCGCCATGTGCATCCTAGGTGTGCGGGAGTTGGACGCTGGGTGATAGCTAGCCTAACCTGTGCGCAAATTTGTTTGCACGTGCTTTGCAGCTGTCTGTGTATGCACCAGGAAGGTGAATGCAAATGCTGTTATTCTTCAACAGCGCTGTGCTTTCGGAAATGCTGTATTGCATTTGCACACTTTTGCCGCCAACAGAATGAGCGTGCACACACAGTTGAGGGTGGAGAGCGCAGGAAGGCATCATTCAGTCTCTGGGACTCGGTGTGTGTGTGTGTGTGTGTGTGTGTGTGTGTGTGTGTGTTTGAAAAGGTTGGCGGCCTTGAGATATCATCATTGAGCTGAGGGACCCCGGGCAATTCAGAAATATTTGGTTTTTTTACTCGTCAAGTTCCATCGTCATCTGGATTTGAACTCAGGTCTGTAGTTTATCAGTTCATGTTGACATCAACTGCAAAGCGCACTAGGATTGGATGTCAACGCTCGAGGGTTATGTGCCTTGATACCCCCACGGGCGCTGCGCAACAATTGCACGCAGCGGGTTAGTGAGGTAGTCTATCGTACATTATTGTATATTATCGCGCATGGGGCCTCGCGCCTCTGCACAACACTGGAAATGTGTATCTGTCTGGAGCTCATAACCGTCCAGATACGTTCAGAATGTTGGACTTCAATGAATGCACCTGGTGGAGCAAGGCGATCAAATGCATGCAGAGTGTCGAGTAGTGGAGCGAGGTCCGTTGTTGCACGCCATGCAGTTGACGCTTGAGGCCTGGAAACCGTAGAGGCGGTGACCTTGCCTGGCACATTATTATTCTCGGTGGGGATCTGTCGAGGATAGGATGGGCACAAGTTCACAATTGCCTCTGTGCATCGACTTGTGTGTGCAGCTGTGTGCCCGCCGCAGACGGCTTGCTACACGGGTTTAGTTCGCACATCATGCAAGTTTGCTGACGTTTGATTCCCGCTGTGACAGTGCAACTTGCAGAGAGTAGTTCAGTTATAGGCTTTCCCCCGATTAGCTTTGAGATTTTTCTGTGGACTCCATTCCTCTCTCTCTCTCTCTCTCACACACACACACACACACACACATGCACAACCTTGGAACACATACAACAAGGACAGAACATGCGTACAGCGTATACGGAGCACACACATAACACACACATAACACACACAACACGCCCTGTGCTTGGCTTGGTGCATGCATAGCACACACACGCACACACAGATGCAGAGGAACGTGTTTGTTCTTCCCAATTGCATTGCTTCTATCATCTAGATCTTATAGTCTTGTGTCGATTTGAAGAGACGTGGCAAGGGGTGACTCTCTCTCTCTCTCTCTGTGTTGATTTGAAGAGACGTGGCAAGGGGTGACTCTCTCTCTCTCTCTCTCGCTCGCTCGCTCGCTTGTTCGCTCGTTCGCTCGTGCGCGTGCGGGAAATCTTTCTTGAGGATTCACTTTTGTCAGCGTTGTGAGATTTGCTATTCTTGGTCACCAAAGATTCGCGGGCAGTGTCGACTCCACCCACTGGCACCGTTTCTTTTCTTAACTGTGTATTCTTTTCCCTATTTACGGATTTTGGTATAAATGTGAACCATTTGTACAGAAGAAAGCAAATTTTTTTCCCATCTTTTTCTCGCAAAGCATTGGCTTTGGAACTTAGCGTCACTCGGAAAGTTGGAATTCACTGTCTTTTTTTTTTTTTTTTAACGTTTTTCATGTCATGGAGAGAAGAGAGCTCTCATCATTCTTTTCACTAGTCGACTTGCACTTTTGAACTGTAATATCTGGTGGATTTATTCCCCCCCCCTCCCCCCTCCCCCCTCCCCCCTCCCGGGCCTCCCCCTGCCGCCCCTCCTCCAGGTCCATGGCACCATCCTTCACCATCCTTTGTGTTGAGTGTCTATAGATCATTGTCGAGGTCGATCAGCCACCCTCCCGCCGAGCAATCTCCGCTTGTCGGGGCAATCTTTTTGGGTGCCGGACTGACTAAGCAGACAAGAGTATATATGATTAAATGGAATTTGACGCCGGTCTCATCTTGAACCCTTTTGGCACTTGTGTTATCTTGTCCTCTGCTCTAATCTAAAGAGGAGATGGATGCGAGGAGGAGGAGTGAAGAAAGAGGAAGAGGTAAAATAGACGAATGGGAGAACAGGGGGGGTTTGAGATGAGAGTTGGCATTCGGAGAGAGAGGGATTTTATTCTTTGTGTGGACGGAATGGACGAGGGCTCGCTTGAGTGGAGAAGAGGAGAAGAGATTGGCAGTGGGCTTTTTTCATTTGTGCTTGGGAGTCTTGTGTTTTGAGAAAACTCGAATAAAATTTTTTCGTCTACTGCCAGTGGAACTTCGTTTGGGTTCAAAATTTTGCCACTAAATCCCACCAACTAAAAAAATTGTTTCGTCGTTTTTTTTTTTTTCTTCTTTTTTTTTTTCCTTTTTCCTCCTTCTCTCGGAAGCTCGCCTCGTCTTTCTTCTTCGGTTAGCAGAACTTCTTCGCTGCGGAATTGCTAGTGCACAGTTTTTCAATCGCGATGCACTCATTTTTATTTATATGGTTTAATGTTGCACGGGGGATTTGCGTTAAGTTTTTCTGTCCTCCTCTCTTGTTTTTGGAAGTTCTTCACGCTAGCTCCATGGTCGCTGCTTTTTTTTTTTTTTTTTTTTTTNTTTTTTTTTTTTTTTTTTTTTTTTTTTTTTTTTTTTTTTTTTTTTTTTTTTTTTTTTTTTTTTTTTTTTTTTAACGTTCTTTGTTTTTCATTTGGTTCATTGTTTTCGTGGCTGTCAGTTTTCTCTCTGTTTTCCATCTTTTTTAATATATATTTTATTATTTTTGACATGTTTTCTCTGCCGCCGTTTCCCATGGAAATGTTTGTGCAAAGGGCAAGATACTCCAAAACAAAAAAAGATTCTGGAAGACAATTCCTTTCCTGTGCTCCTTCACGAACATGCAAGCTTTCCAACCAAGTAGAGAAGACGTATTTTTTTGTGTTGTTTTTTGTTTTTGGTCCCGCCGTTATTATTATTATTTTTTTTTTGGTTGGGTGGGGTTGGCTGTAGTGGAATCTTTTCTTTTTGGTATCTTTAGCGTCCCGTCATTTTTCTTTTTATTTTTGAAAGCATACCCTGGGCTACCAGCCGTGCCGCCCGGGTCACCCTGTTTTCCCAGGCGGATGGGCCGCGCAAGGACCAGGGAAGATCCGAGCCAAAGAAAAAGAAAACAAAAAGAAATCCAAAATATCCCCCCCAAAAACAGCCTTGCTCTCGCACCACTGCTGTGGTCCCCACCTAGTACCCCGTGGGCTGGGGAGAGATCCGGGTTGGTTGGTTGTTCCGGTAGTACACATACACTACAGTCTTCCCCCGAATACGATGTACGGCCATTATAGCTGAATTTGGTGTATCTTTCAGTCTAAATTCAGCTATAATGACCGTACGTTGTAGTTGGGGGAAGACTGTAGTGAGAGAATGAGATAGATGAGTACTAGCAGGAAAAATGAGATAGATGAGAGAAGAATAAAGCCTTTTCAAACAAAAGAAAAAAAATCCCCCCAAAAAACTATGTTATGCAGAAAAATAAACTGAACAACTTTTGCCCCCAGGGACACATCTAAATTCCTTACTAAATTTAAAATTAAAAATAAAATTAAGAAATAAATTTAATGTTAAATTTATTTATTTTTTATTTTGTTTTGGCCCGGCTGGGCAAGTGGTCCCGGGCCAATCTGGTAGCCTAGACCATACCCTATTTTAATTGGGTAATTTTTTTTTTTGTTTTGGTTGCGTGCCCTGTTTTGGAGTTCCTTTTTTAAAAACAGTTTTTGCCAACTTTTTGGGTGGCCCTCTGTTTTCTTTTTTTTTGGAAACGACACACTCACGCAGGTGGCTCTCTCTCCTCGTCTTCTTTTTCATTGTTTTGGCTTTTTGTTTTTTGGGTGGCCCTGTCCGTGCGTGTTGTGTGTGGTGTGTGTTGAGTTGGAAACTACAGCCTTGCAGGGGTGGGGTGGATATCACGACCGGTACGATTCCGCTTTTGAACACCGTGCCCTGGCTGTAGTGGTTAAGAGACTTGGCTCTTGAGGCCGAGGTCGTCGGTTCGAATCTGTGTTTGCACAGAGGAGGACTTAGGCCCAAAAGTACGGAATCCAGACTACCAGCCGGGCCGCCCGGGTGCCGGGTGGCCAGCCCGTGCAAGGATCAAGGAATGTCCCAGCAGAGAAAAAAAAAAAAAAAAAACGAAATCCAAAAAATCCGAAAAAAAGCCTATGTAATGCAGGGCAGAAGGCTCGATATTGCTGAAGTAGATTGGGGCGAACTGGTCTCGAACTGGTGACCTGCCGAGGGTGGCTTTTGTTTTTGGTTGTTCTTGTTTTTGCCTTGTTTGTTTGCATCGCGTGGATTAGTGTGGAATTGAAAGCTCGATAGTACTGACGAGGAGTTTGATGTCGACCAGGGCAGAAGGTTCGATATTGCCGTAGACGTAGATTGGGGTGAACCGGTCTCGAACAGGTGACCTGTCGAAGGTGGCTGGGCTGGTTTTGTTCTGCTTTTGTGTGCATTGTTGGTTTGCTTTGTGTGATGTAGGTTAGCGTGAACTTGGTCTCGACCCATTGACTTCGGTAGCGGGCCTGGGCTCGACTTGCCTTGGCTCGAGTGTTTGACTGAGGCGTCGCGATAAAAACTGGCAGACAGTCGGTTGGACTCCCTTTTGGTGCCTTGTGCACCGGAGAATAGTCAGCGCTTTTGTTGGAGGAGCGTTTGGGGGAACTCGGGCGTAGTGGAATGAAGGCGGTGCGCGTTGTTCGGGCTGTAATCATTGTTTTATCTTTGAAGCTCGGTTATGGCACTTTGTACGTGCATGACTTCGTGATTGCTTTGTGATCGCTCGTGATTGCGTTGTGATCGCTCGTGATTGCGTTGTGATCGCTTGGTTGAGGAAATGCTCTCTCTATGTTATGCCGAAAAATTAATCGAACAAATATAAAAATATTTTATTTCTATTTTTATTTTTTTTATTTTTTTGGCCCGGCCGGGCAAGTGACCCCGGGCCACTCTGGTAGCCTAGGTGGCCACTCAATCTGGGGGGCGTCCGCCTGGTAGTATATCACCAGCAAGCAAATGAGGAAAGTTTCACATAATATGACCCAGTTCCCATGACTTGGGACGGATTATGATGGCTCCTTCTGTCTGGGGCTCTTATGAAATCAACCAAACGCCATATGACAAGTATCCGCACCCACTACCGTCTTCCCCCCGAACACGGACGAGTATCGGCACCCGCTACTGTCTTCCCCCGAACACAGCGCACCCTCATTATGGCTGCACCGGACCGGAAAGATAGATTGCATACATTCATTATCAGGGTGCGTTATGCTTCGGGGGAAGACGGTAGTTCCATGGCAGTGTGTGGTCCCCACGCATGACAAAAGAGTCATGAATAGGGGGTGCCGTCAGATTTCCTTACTGAATTCTGTGGTGGTTCATATTCATTTGATGCAACCTTGCATCCTCGTGCAGAGTTTGAGCATATGTCTCTGTTCATTTTGTTGTCCTTTCCTCGTCAAACTCCACATCCCCCCC
>BFEA01000145.1:759063-779515 GCA_003427395.1 Chara braunii | reverse complement strand
TCTCTCTCTCTCTCTCTCTCTCTCTCTCTCTCTCTCTCTCTATCTATCTATCTATCTATCTATCTATCTATCTCTATCTATCTATCTATCTATCTATCTATCTATCTATCTATCTATCTCTATCTCTATCTCTCTCTATCTATGTCTATAGTCCTGGTCTACCCTCACTCGTCATGCATGCACACTCCCTATCACATGAGGATCTACTCTGAATACTACTCACTGATATCTCCTACTGACTATCCCTACTAACATACCAACTCGTGTTGGCGCAGCTATCGCTGCCTTCCCTTTAGCCAGCACTCTCTTCCTCCTTCCCACATAGCGCTGCTCTTCAGCCTAGCGAAGCTCACACACATCTAGCGCACAAGTGCCACGGCACTTCCACACTCTCATGCGAAGTGAGCATCTGTCCAAATGGGAGGCTGGCCAGTCCTTTACAGTGCTGGACTGGTCTGGCGTGGCCCTGCATTCAGCCTCAAATGTGTCTGGGACTCCTGCCCAGTACCGATTGTTGCAAAGTGTGTGTCCCAGTATCTTTTCCCACGGTCTGCTGCTGCTTTGGGCCATCGGGCCCGTCTCTTGGACTCCTGGTCTGAATCAGGACTGACTCGTGGGTACGACTGGACTGGGACTGTGGCCTTTGACTAGTTGCCGAACAGACATGTCTTTTCATCGAGGAGACATGACCCTAACTCAGTCTTGAAAATTGTGTCCAATACCTGTTCGTTCAGGACCTGTTGTGACCTTTCAAAATGACTTTTCACTTCATTATGGATGCGACATTTACCGCAGTAACTTTGTCTTTTGAGTTGCTGCTCGTCAATTTAGTTCTGGCCGACAGAGCCCCTTGCTGTTGGGGTACTCATCTGGGGTCTAATCCGTAAAGGCCCTTTTAGTATTCAGGGTGATCCAGAGTGAGCGTGTGTGAACAGTGGGTTCGAACACAGTGACGAAGGTTGGGATGTTCAGGCGCCGATGTGCCATAGCTTGCTGAAGTGAACTTGCATCGGAACTGTGTTCGTGGTTTCCATATCTCGAAAAGCTTTGAGTGGGCGCCCTGAGTGTGAATCTCCATCTGTTTGCATGTATGTGAAGTGGAAGTGAAAGCGAGTGCGATTGCATCTGTGTGACGACACATAAATTGTCACATATCTATGAACTAAAAGAGCGCACTTTGCTTCGGCACGCATGTGGCATTCAGGAGGTTGTGGGTTCGAGCCCCATGACCGCCAGTGCCACGCTTAGTGCCAACAGGCTGTGATATCCCTGATCGGTATTCATCGTAGGGTCTATGACCAACACGGGTGTGAGCGTGAGTGTAGCGTGAGTCGGTTGTGTGCGGTGTGTGGGAGAGTGTTGGCCATAGCCACAGCTGCTACTCGACGGAGGTCGGGGGAAGTAGACGAGAGGTGCAACTACTTGCAACCCCCCCACCGCCCGTCCCACCCTACTCCCTGACCACCACCGATTACGCGGGGGCGGGGGGTATAATCGGGGGGCAACATGCATTCCCTTTACGTTGACAGACCACTTTAATTAGCCTTGCACTATCTTCATAGTGCATCAAGGACATATCATTATTATCGAGTTCTCGGCTGAATGGATCAACTTCTTTTTTCTTTTTTTTGGGGGGGGAGGTTGATGTTCAACTTATTTATTGACAACCTGTGTTGTGATAATTGCAGCTCTCTTCCAAGTCTTTTAGGCTCGGGCACTCATCTGGATAGTAGACAGCTAAGGCTTTTCAAAAAAAAACAAAAAAAAAAACAGATGGTGACTGGTTGCTGGTTGCTCTCATCAGGTTCATTTCGAGACGGGTCACAGCTGAACCTGGTGGAGCCACATATGTTTCGTCCCTTTGCATGTAAACTCATTTTACTTGAACCACGAGTACTTCCTGAAGTCGTGCGCGTATACAGGCCATGCGCATATACAGGCCATGCGCGTATACAAGCCACGATTTTAGGAAACGTATGGGCCACTACAGGAGCGCCCAAATTCATCCAAGTAGAAACGTTTCTACTCTTTTTCCACGGGCGATAGCTGGGCCAAGTACTGGTGGTTTAACCTACCCCGGGTTAACTGCTGCCTGTCGATGAGTCAAAAGGGAGTCAAACGCTCAACTCTGGGTCCTTTATCATTGATTTTACCATCCCATTTTTCACCCCAACTGAATTCCTTACTGGCCATCAACAGTGTAGAGAGGAAGCCAGACTTTCAAACCCTCAACGCACATGGTCAGGAGGCAGGGTACGAGGCAGGCGAGGAGGCAGGTTACAGTCTTCCCCCAAATACAACGTACAGTCATTACAGCTGAATTTTGGGTATCCTTCAGTCTAAATACAGCTATAATGACCGTACGTTGTATTCGGGGGAAGAAGGTAGGAGGCAGGTCAGGAGGCAGGTTAGGCGGCAGGCTACAGTCTTCCCCCAATACAACGTACGGTCATTATAGCTGAATTTGGGGTATCTTTCAGCCTAAATACAGCTATAATGACCGTACGTTGTAGTCGGGGGAAGAAGGTAGGAGGCAGGTCAGGTGAGGAGGCAGGTTAGGAGGCAGGCTACAGTCTTCCCCCCAATACAACGTATGGTCATTATAACTGAATTTGGGGTATCTTTCAGTCTAAATACAGCTATAATGACCGTACGTTGTATTGGGGGGAAGAAGGTAGGAGGCAGGCTAGGAGGCAGGCTATGGGGCACGTTAGGGGGCAGGCTAGGAGGCAGGCTAGGGGCACGTTAGGGGGCACTTTAGGGGGCAGGTTAGGAGGCCGCTGTGATGACAGTAGCAACAAGAAGGAGAGGAGGAGGAGGAGGAGGAGGAGGAGGAGGAGGAGGAGGAGGAGGAAGGTGATGTGTTCAAAACTTGGTTAGATCGAACTTCTCCAATTGTGAACAGGTGCTAGGGGCAAAAGATTTGGTGTAGCAGGCCTTCTAAAATTCCCCCTTCACACCGCAGACGTGTCCACGAGGGGAGGGGGAGTAGAAGGAAAAAGTGAAGTGAAGAAACCTTGTTCTTTCTCTTGAAAACAAACTTTGACTAACAGTAGATCCCGAAAGAAGAATGACCACCGATGAATAAACAAAATTTTCACGGAATTCTGAAGAAGATATCTGCTTCCTCTCCCCTCCCCCCCCCCGTCCTCCTTTCCTGACTTTCGTGTCCCTTCGGTCTGGCACTCACCCAAATGCATATCTGCCCATCAGCAGACTTTGACCATGTCTAAATTTTGTTGTGAACTTGGGGACGCCTAAACAACCCTCCTCCTAAGGAACCCTAAGGTAAAACTATAGACACTCGGTCTAACTATATACTATAGACAAGACACAGCCACCTCTAGTGAAGCCTTTCTCCAGCTATCTGAGATTCTCTTCGTCGGAGAAAACCATACTCTTTTGTACTAGAGCCGTGCTATAGATAGGATCGATCCAAGAGCAGCAGCATTACTACCACTACTACTACTACTACTACTACTACTACTACTACTACTGCTACTACTACTAGTACGCCAGCTTACACACAAGTTTCCTGTTTTCCAGTTGTGTGTACGTGTGCTGTGCGTTTCTTGTCCTTAGAATATATCTGCGACCCACAAGCCTTCGACTTTGCTCAGACCTAATGCCAAGGCCACTCAGAGGGAGAGCACGGGGGGCTCGGCGAATCCGATACCCTTGCTGTACGCATTTGCATGGTGTACTCGCGCCTTGCTGTCCCACACTAAGTCTCTGTGATTCTTGTGATACCCTAGGAAATCCTGTCCTTAGAATATATCTGCGACCCGCAAGCCTTCTACTCTGCTCAGACCTAATGCCAAGGCCACTCGGAGGGAGAGCACGGGAGGCTCTGCGAATCCGATACCCATACTGTACACATTTGCATGGTGTACTCGCGCCGCCGATACCCGTACTGTACACATTTGCATGGTGTACTCGGGCCTTGCTGTCCCACACTAAGTCGCTGTGATTCTTGTGATACCCTAGGAAATCCTGTCCTTAGAATATATCTGCTACCCGCAAGCCTTCTACTCTGCTCAGACCTAATGCCAAGGCCACTCGGAGGGAGAGCACGGGAGGCTCCGCGAATCCGATACCCTTACTGAACACATTGGCATGGTGTACTAGCTCCTTGTTGTCCCATACTATGTCGCTGTGATTCTTGTAATACCCTAGGAAATCCTGATAGGCCCTCATGCGAGCATTGATGTCCACCTTTTTCAGGGATTTGGTCACCTTGTCCTCGCTGAAGGGGTCGATGGGCATGGCCTCGCACTCCTCGAGGGGCAGATCCCGAAGGTACCCCAAGAAGAACTTCTCGAAGGGGTACAGAAGCAGCATGCTGGTGCCCTGGCTCTTGTCAGACCTTCGGACCCTGAAAAGGTACTGATCCCTGTTCAACGGGAGCCCAACCTGGACAACGAGGGTCACTCCAGGGTAGTCTCCCCTGGCAGTGTTGTCAGACGTGATGAGAACGGTTCCGGTCCCGAGGCGGAACTCGTTGGCGATCCTGATCCGCTCCGGGCGGTCTAGTCCCGGATGAAGAGCCACGGCGGGAAGGCCAAGGCTTTGCATGAGCTCGGTAGTCATGACGGTCACGGGGGTCGAGACGCAGAAAACTACAACCTTGAAATTCTCCACCCCCTCCTCCTCCATGTGGAGTCTTAACATCTGGTACAGGACAACAAGATGGGACTCGACGGGAACAATCATGTACTCCTGCGGAACCTGCTCGTCACTCGGGGAATCGTCTGGAACGACAGCGTTCACGGTCTCCACGACTGCATGGTCTGGGCGCAATGTGTTGTGCACCAGACTGTACAGCTGCGGAGGCAAGGTGGAGGCAAAGATACAAGTTTGCCTCCCTTTTGTCGGCAGGTACCGTAGGATACTCTCCATGAGCGGGCGGAAGCCCAGGCGGAGCAACTCCGCAGTGTCGTCGAAGACCAGCAGCTTCAACTTCGACAGTCGCTCTGGGAATCCTATCGTGTTCTGTAGATGGTCCAGCAAGCGACCGGCCGAACCAATCAAGATCCTACAGGGATCGTGAAGGAGTCGGCTCTGCTCGCCGTTGACTCTCGAGCCCCCGATGATCGTCTGCAGACTGACATTGGGGTGGTCAGCGGTCAACGCAGCGGCCATTCTCCAGATGGCCTGCACTGAGTCCCGCGTGGGAGTGATGATCAGCACCATCACGTCTTTGTTGTTGTCGTCTTCCTCGGCGGACGCAGACGCAGCGCCGCTCCCTTCCTTCTTCTCCTCTTTCTCCTCTTCGCTCGATTTCTTCTTCTTCGCCTCCACTCTCCTATCGGCCACCTCCACCGCCGGAATCAGAAAAGACAGCCGCTTTCCCGCCCCCGCGTTCCCGCCAACGAGAAGGTCCTTCCCCTTGAGCATCTGGGGTATGGTTTCCTCCTGCAAAAGCGTGGCGTTCTCGCAGCCCAGATCAGCCAAAGCCCTGAGGGTCAGTTCGGACAGCTTGAATGATTGGAATCCTGTCGCGCTCAGCACGTGCTCTGGGGTCGGCGCAGCCTCCGCAGCAGCAGCCGCCGGTTCTCCCGCCGCCGACTTCTGACGTACCCGCAGCTCTGGCGGCGGCGATGAAAATGGAAGCAGCAGACTACTACCGCCGCCTCCCCGCTCGCTTGTTGCGTACTTGCTACCCCTCGACTCCTCCTCCTCCTCCTCCTCCTCCTCCTCCTCTGCACTCCTCGTTCGCGCGCTTGTTGCTACCGCAACCCCCCCCCTCCCACTTCTCTCACGCCCTGCTGTAATAATAGCCCCCCCCTTCCCGTTGACGCCCTCCCCCCTACTTTCTCCTTCTCCTTGCTCTACTAGACGGCTCTGCTTGGCTTGTCCAACCTTCTCCTCCTTCTGAAGCCACGGCACGAGCTCGCCTTTACTGGACACGAGAACAAGCTTCGGCACTTTCAAGGCTTTGTGCTTGATCCGCGCAGCTCGGAGTGGATCTGGCATTTCCCTGATATCCTCTGGAACCTCCTTGTTGTACTGATCCTGCAATCGGGCCCACACCTCTGCCTTGGGCCCGCCGTAGGGTTGCCAGTACTCCTCCCGCTCCCATGGGTCCTTGAGGACGGGCGCCGTCGGAGCTGCTGCTGTTGCTCGTCGCGTGGTATTCCCAGAGGGTCCACTTTGCACCCCTGCCGCCGCCAGCGAAGCCCCCCATTCCCCTTCGTCGTACTCGTTCACCTCACCGTCATCCTCCTCCTCCTCCTCGCTCTCTTTCTCATCTTCAGCGAAAATGTCAAAGAAATCGTCGCCATCTCTTCCTCCCCTCCTCCTTTCACTCGAGCCCTGCCACGTGTCTCTCCGACCAACCTCGCTGGTGCTTGACGACTGCCTCGGATCCCGACTCCTGGTGGGCAATGCTGGAGGCTGCTCAGTTCGCATACCCCCCCCCCTTACGCTGCTGCTGCCCCTACTTCCTGCACGGTCTGCATCCCCCCACCTTACGCTGCTGCCACTTCTCCCTGCACCATCCCCTCTTGCGCTGCTCCCACCACTTCGTCCAGCCCCCCTTACGCTGCTGCTGCTGCCGCTACTGCCCCTTCCACCCCCGCGCCCGCGCCCGCGCCCCCATGCCGCGCGGTACCCTGACCGCTGATCACGCGCGTCACTTTGGGTGTACATCCTACTCCCCGCATTGTTTCCTCCCCTCGCATGTCTCATATCTTCCACCCCGTCGTCGTAAAAGCGAGCCTCCTCCTCCTCCTCCTCCTCGTCCTCCTCCTCATCCTCCTCCTCCTCACCCCCCCCCCTGCTGTAGCGGCGACTGTCCTTTGTCGCTTGGAGGTATCTCTCCAGCCCGGTCGTTCCCCTCGGGCCACCACCATAGCCTGCGCCTCTTCGGCTAGCCCCCTCCGCCTTCTCTTCCCCTCCTCCCCGCCACCCTTCTCCTCCTGATCTCCCTATCCCCACCTCCTGCCCCCGTCCATCCCTTAGATTACCCTTCATAGCACCAAGATCCAGCGGCCCGTTCCCTTCTTCCATGCTATCTAGGCCTCCTCCTCCTCCTCTTCCTCCTCCTCTGAACGCCGGCGGCTGCTGCTGCTCCTGCGCAACGTCAGCTACCCCGTCCCCATCTTCCCTCCGTCGCCACTGCATCGCCGTCTTGTGTCGCGATCCCGACCGCATGGTCTTGTAAAAGTCTTCCCGCTCTTTCCGAGTGGGATCCCATAGATATGGCGGCGGCTGGCCCTCCTTCTTCATCCGGCCTATCCTTGCTAACTCTATGCTGCGTTTCTTCTTTGTCTGCATCCTCTTCCACTGCCACTTTGTCACTCCTCCGGGAAAGGTCCTAGGCCCTCCTCCCATCCCGCGGATCTCCAGTAGAAGGCCGCCGCCGCCGCCGCCGCCATGGCCGCAATCGCTGCTCAGGCTGCGCCTTTGTCTGCCTATCCCCCCCGATCCCACTTCGGGACCCCGCTCACCCAGGCCTCGGCCTCCTCCTCCTCCTCCTCCACCACCCCGTCTCCCCTGCACCACCCTCTCCCATTGAGACTCCAAGGATTGACTGACGTCAACTCGAGCGCCCAACCTCCAGCTCGACCATATCCACGCGACGACAGGGCATTCCTTCTTCGCCTCACAGCGCGCCGAGCTCACACCACCCGTACGCCGACCTCTCCCTGCTTGTACTGAGATTACCGATTGCCCCCCGCATGTTGCAAACGAGGACTGCCTGCTGATCGACGACGAACAGATCGCCGACGACGACGTCATGTGCATCATTTTCTCGAATGGACAGAAGAGAGAAGAAGATCAGCACTCTTCTTCAATTTTGAAATCGTGCCGCATGTTCCACACAAAGCCACCCMCCCCCCCCCCYYCYCCCMMYCSCCTSAAMACCMSMCSCCCMCCCCCCCCCCTCCTCCTCCCCCCTTCTCTTTCACCTACACAGCCAGACTGCCAGCTTCCCCTCCTCTCCTGCTCCTCCAATTCAGGTATTGTCCTCTCTCCTTTCTCCTTCTCTCACTTACCCCGCGCCCGCGCAAAGGCCCACGTCCAGGACTCGTCAGATACGACACGTGTTCCCTCCCTTATCCCATTTCATCACCGCGGTCGGGATTGCGACGTCAACTGGAACACTCCCCCACTAATCCATCTGAGTGGGTTTCCATCCGATCCCCCCTGGCAAGGGCACGAATGTGTCGAAGTCACGTCGGCTAATTGGTGTGGTGGAAGGGCGTTGGGAGACTCCCATCTGCAAACTAAGCACCTGCGAGAAGCCCACCAGAAACGACGCGTATGTAAGAGCAAAGAAGGCACCGAGCCCCGGCGGGACTGATAGCCATCTAGTCTAGTCTAGGAAGAATATGGGGGTCGCCCCGCTACTCTCGACATGCACAAAAGACAAAAATCATGGCGGTGCATCTTTCCATGTTCTAGCGGAAGATTCACTCTCGTTTTGCGCATTTCGAGAGTCGTGGAGCGAGGCCCTATTCGACAGTCACACGACACGACTGGGGTCGATCGAAGAAACGACAGAACACGATTTAAAAAATTAAAAGCAGAATATCAACAAAAAAGTAAAAGCAGAATACCAACAAAAAAAAGAAAAACTCAGCACATGCACACACATACACGTGGAGGGTTAACTCACCTTTATTCATGGTGGCCCGGTGTGTGTTTTTAGTGTCGCAAGTCCAGAGTCCAAGTAGCCCGTAGAGAGTCCTTCCTCTCTCTCTCTCTCTCTCTCTCTCTCTCTCTCTCTCTCTCTCTCTCTCTCTCTCTCTCTCTCTCACACACACACACACACACACACGTCCGAGTCCAGCAAAGGGTAGTAGATGGTCCGAGTCGCCAGTCGAGAATCCAACGTAGCATAGAACGCAGAGCCGCGAGTCGAGAGTCGAGAGTCGATCACACACACACACACACACACACGTCCGAGTCGTGCGAAGTGGAGTCGGCAGCCGGAGAGTCGAGAGTCCAGCGTGGCATCCAGCGTAAAAAATTAGCACGTTGAGAGTGACGTGTAGCGTCGTAGCCAGCGTCGTAGCCAGTCGAGAGTCGACCGTCGCTCAGTACGGGAGAGAGTCGAGTCCAGCCGTAGACTCGCGTAGTAAGTCCCGACTCCAATCCAGCGATGGCCTGATGGGGGCGGCGCGATCCAGCGTCGGGCAGATGGGGCCAAGTCCAGACTCCAATCCAGCGTCTGTCTGATGGGGGCGGCACGATCAAGCATCTTCAGCGGGCCGACGGGGGCGGCTTTTGCCCGCGCGGCCGCGGGCGCCGGCCACCTGCGCGGTACCGGCAAAAACTGGCCGACCCTTCGGGACATCCGTTAAAATTGGAACGATACAGAGAAAGAAGATTAGGCGCTGATCCCACCGTACTTCAAACCTAAGAGAACCTAAGAGAACCTGGAAAGTCGGGGCCGGACCGTTAGGGTCGTGATACAAAAACGGGACCCGACAGTGCCCTCGAAAAAGGAGCTCTCACGATAGTACCGCCGCTTTTATGTGGGCGCCTGCGGTTCCTCCGAAAAGACAGACAGTCCGTTTGGTCCAGCGACGGCCTTTGAGCGACGGACCCGTTGGAAGAGGACATGAAAAAAAAAAAAAAAAAAAAAAATCTTCGCCATCTTTTTAGCTGCAGAGACCGTGCTCGGCTCTCTTGCAAATAGAGACAATTTATTGTGGAATGGAATCCGCGCGAACTGCCACGACACCCAACCTCCGAAACGGCCTCCGACGGGGCGGCCACTCCCTGCGACTGCAGAAAGAAGTGGGATCCCGTGAAAATGCAAAAAGTACTTGACGTAAGTACTGTCGAATCAGAAGCTTAGTATGGCCCCTGCGCAAGCAAGGATGACATGCATAAATCGAGAAATGGTCCAAAAAAAGGCCGGAGCAAGCGGTGTCAGTTGGTTAGGCAGGCAAGTGCCACTCAGGGAGGTCCTGGGTTCAATACCCGCTGACGGCCTAGCACCAAGTCAGTACGGCACTCTTGGTGCCAACTAACTGAGATGGTTGGCTTGCTCAACGTTCAGTCCGCCAGGGGGATCCGATCGCTCCTTTTCCCTTCCTAGTTATCATGGAAGCACTAGCCGCGAACCTCCGGGCAAACAAAAATATCACCAGAATTCGAATTTCACACATCCCGGAGGAAACAATTTCAGTGTCTTCCCTCTTTGCCGACGATCTTACAGTCTTAGCTGACGCCACTCATAATAATATGAAGGAAATCCAGCTAATGATGGAAAAATTCGCTAAAGTTTTCGACATGACAGTCAATTGGGGGAGCAAAACTCAAGGGTGGTGGATTCACTACCAAGGGGGACGCCCCCCTGAGTCACCAAGTAGTAAATGGAGGCCATGAGAGGCCCCGGTAAGAATTCTAGGAGTTTCCATGACCACAAAAGGACGCCCCTCGACCAACGACGAATGGATCAACACTCCGGCACAAAGAAAGCTGGATAACTGGAGGAACAGGCACACATCTCTCTTTGGTCGCACCCTTGTTATCAACAATTTGGTCTTCGCCTCCTTATGGTATAAATCCTTACTGTGGCCACTAAGCAGAACTGCCTTAAAAAGCATAAAGAGAAAGGCGGCAGCCTTCCTATGGAGAGGGGACAGTGAGCAGAATAACATGATTAGCCGTATGGCGTGGGATTCAATTATCCAACCTAAGGTGGGAGGAGGCTTGGGAATAATTGACCCAGCCACGCAAGTTTAAGCGCTACGCCTAAGATGGATTAAGAAACTCATCTTTGTCCCCCTGTGTCCCTGGTGCACTTTGGCTTTGGAACATTTGGCCCAACTGGCCTCAGAGCCTCCCCAAACCACCCACCCCCTGATATGGCTTGAGGACTGATACTGGGTGATCCCACGTAAGCTCCCCCAAGGAAGGTAGGGGCTGGAGGGAGGTGGCCAAATTTTAGACAAGTTCTGGTCATCCTTGCTGGAAACTTGGCGTAGACTTCAGCTCCCTAATAGAACCCACCCAGACCGTTGGGAAGAAGTCTATAGGCAATCGTTGTTTGGAAACCGATGGGTGACAGACTCGAGGGGTTATGTTATGATTAGCTCCTCCGCTCCTTGAAAAAGTTGGGTTAAGAGAGGGGTGCTCAGGGTGGGGGATCTTTGGGACACAGACAAGAGGGATTGGAAAACAGGGGAGCAGTTGCGAGGAACCCTACGCTACTGCCACCATTTGGGGGAGCATCTTGAGAACCTGATCGAGGCTATCCCCCTTGCATGGTATCAAATTCTTAAATGAGGCCCCTCCCTAAAAGAAGGTGACTGGGTAGTAGGCACGGAGCCTCCACAAAGGATAGGACTGATACATATGGTCTCGCCCCAATGTTCTGGTATAACACTATGCAATCACCAGAGCAGACGTCCTTCAAGACAGCAGAGTCCCCTTCGAATGGAAGGAAAAAGCTTATGCGTACAGGGTGAGAGTTCTGGAAGAGAAAAGACAGAGAAAGGTGTTCCAGCCCTTCAGACTAATACAGGACTTGACCCTGGACCCAGCAGATTGGTTATGGGAACCCTCCCCAAGAAGGGAAGGTCCAAAAGGGGGATGTATTAGCCTGCACCAGCTGTCGGCCAAATTAGCCCACAAAATGTTTAGACCCAAAAGACGGCTTAGAGACATAGTGATTGACCGCTGGGCTAGACACCTAAACGTGGACCTCTCCCTACTATCTTCAGTTAAATGGTTCTAAGCACAAAACGCCAAACCTATGAAAATCACTTCTTTACAATGACAAATTGTCCACCGCTGCTTACCAACAAATGATTGGTTGACTGACCACACTAATTTAGAGTAAAAGGGTCTGCTGCTCTCGTGGTGCCTCAGATGCCAGAGCCTCTTTCCATTTAACAAAAAAACAGAAACTATCAAACACATCTTCATGCAATGCCCAATCGCTCAATTCATATGGAAATGGTGAGACCGCATTTGGAGAAATATGGGATCCGCAATTTTGTGGCCTTGGTCCTAGCAAACCATACTGGCTGGTCACTGGTCACAGGCAGAAGTTGCCTCGACCTTCACAGAAAATATGTTCAGACTCATAAGGAGAGCAGTAATATGGGCACTCTGGTGGCAGCGATGTGTGCTTGCCCTGAAAAAAGTGAGAGCAGAGCAGCCAGAAATCATCGAACAGATTCGGCAGCAGATACATTTCGAACTCACACAAAGATGGCAAGACACAAATTAACAGCTAGACCATTTTAAACAACGAGGAGACATCAGGAGACGGATCACAGCATTCCGCACAGACTGGGTAGGCGGGGAGAGAGAAGGATGGATAGCAAAAGTAAAATGGAGTGGAGACAAGAGAGAGGAACGGAGAGATTTTGAAGAAATAAAGGATTACCGCTTGATTTTCAATGACTGGACTAACATTGAACCCTCATTTTCACTCCGTCCCCCGAAGGATTTTCTAGACTCTTTCCCGCCCCATACCCTCTCCTTGACAGAAACCTTGACCTGATGTCTTCTCTACACTTTCTACACACCTCTGCTAGCATATAAAGGACCCCTGCCTGGAGCCCCCCGAGGAGGCTGGCTCCGTCGATCAAATACATGCATTTTCTCTTTCTTGACTGCAACGCCTTAAGTAAGAGAGTATAGAGGGGGGAGCTAGCAAGTAGCAGTGGATATCTGGCGCCGGTTGCAGGGTGAAGAGGTTCCTCCCCCCTTCCAGTATCTTGCTCAGTCAATCCCCTGATTCCCAGGGTAATAATGCTGGCAAGACCTTTTGAATACGGTTTCTAATGTATTTCAATTCCAAATGTATAAGGGACGCTGGACCCGTTTTCCAGCAGGTGATGCTCCCCACCAATAGATTGGAGCTTCTCCCCAGGTGTTAGTAGTGTCTGCTCTTACCAACACCACTAAGATTGGCCGGGGTGCGTTTAAAAAAAATAAATAAAATAAAAAATGGTTGGCTTGCTCCGCGTGTTCGGTATTGGTAGGATCTTAGGCCATCACGGGGGGTGGTGGGGTGTGAGAGGGGGTTGTATGTGGTGTGTGGGAGAGTGCTGGTCATGAACACTGCTGTTATTGGATGGGGGCGGGGGAAGTAGATGGGAGGCACAGCTACCGACAAAATGCCCCGTCTTTGCGTAGCTGGCCCACCGGTTGGCGGCCCCACCCTACTCCCCGACTACCACCGACTACGGCAGGGAGCAACATGCAACCCCTTAACCACCTATACTTGGGCCAACTATGAAGTCTGAGCCTTGGGCGACCGGTATGCCAATCCATGCCAAGGCTGGAGCTACCGGGTCTTCACTTCCCTGACCTACTTTTACAAGAACAAGTGGTTAGGCACGCTGCGGTCCCCGGCCGCGGCCGATAGGTGGTATTCTGAGCAGTGGTTTTCTCTCTCTCTCTCTCTCTCTCTCTCTCTCTCTCTCTCTCTCTCTCTCTCTCTCTCTCTCTCTCTCTCTCTCTCTCTCTCTCTATCTNCTCTCTCTCTCTCTCTCTCTCTCTCTCTCTCTCTCTCTCTCTCTCTCTCTCTCTATCTATCTATCTATCTATCTATCTATCTATCTATATCTCTCCCCAGGCATACAGAGGATGATGCTGGCAAGTGCTTCTAAGAGCACAGGGCGATGGGATGGCCGAATGCAACATAAGACAGTCATCCTAGCATGAACAATCTAAAACTAAACAGGTTGTCCGCACCGCAACTGAAGCATACCTGCATGCTCACAAAATGCACCCCCCTCTTTGTCCGCATGCTTCCCACAACTCCATAGTATTCTAACCCTCGTTCACATTACCGTTCCTCTCTTCGTCCTCCCCAGCGACTCTGTTGTCTTCTCCCTCCGCCTTCTCCCTCTTCTCATCTTCCGTCTCGTACTCATTTTTTCCGTCGGTAACTTCGGCCTTGTCTTCATCCCTCGTCTTCTGCTTCTTCCCCATTCTAAGGGCCTAGTTCCACTACTCGCCATCCGCCACACCTGGCAAACGCGACTTCGTTCCATTGCGTCGCCAATCACCACAAAACCGTCGATGTCAGAAATTTGGTACGAAAGCACTTGGCCGTCGGTCGCCACCACCTCCATATCCCTCCACCTGCGAGAGCGGCACTGCTCACCCCTCCACAAACTTCTATGTGGCGAACGGCCCTGACACCGCGGCCCTGTGCTGGTGAGTTCTCGTCGCACGTGGTGTGAATTTTTGGTCCCATGTACATGTGGTGAAACACCAACACTGTTTCACCGCTTCGCCATCCGCCACAACACAGTATTGAGGTCGGGACTGTTACCACAACTTGTGTGGCGGCAGCGACCATATGGAACCAAGCGTTGTTTTCCACCACTGTTTTCATGTCCTCGGCCTCGCCACGATTCGTGGCAGATGGCGAGTAGTGGAACGATCCCTAAAACTCCATGATATCGGACCTCGCTCCACTACTTTCGAAATGTGCAAAACAAGGGTGAATCTTCTTCTAAAACATGGAAAGATACACCGCCATGATTTTTTTATTTTGTGAATGTCGAGACTAGTGGAGCGGGGCCCATTATGTCAAAAAAAAAAAAAAGAATGGCAGATTTCGTCACTATCACCTTGGTTCGTTCTCCTCTTTTGTGGCCCTGATGTAATGACGAATGGGGACATGCATGAAGGGATGTGGCAAGGACATCGCGTTGGCACGTACAAATACGGGAGACCAACAAATTGGAGAAGTGAAGGGATGAGAGGAGCATCAAGTCGATAAGAAAAAAGGAGGAGGTGGAGATGGTGGTGCCGATAAGCAAAGGCTTGTGAACACGTGGCGGATGGATGAGAGATCATAAAACACTCACTCCAACCCCACTTTACTCACGGATCGTTCTTCCATTCAAAATGAGCATAACCCAATTAGAGCGTGCCAAAACCAAAACGCTTTGTTGTCGCTGTTAGCGTCTACAAATGCAGACGTGGCCAGGGGATATGCGTGGGGACAAAAACGAACCGCATTAACAACCAAGGGGAACACGGCACCCTCTTTCAACGTGATTTCGGTCAAATGCTCGTAGGGAACTATTGATGTGGAAGAACCGTAAGATTTCATCCACATCGGGCTGCTAAACCTCAATCCAAAAGCAATGCACCAGGGTTCGAGCCCCTCTATATATATATGATTTTTTTTGTCCTTCGTATTCCGATTTCAATCTAAGACAAAGTCAACGGTCCACTTGTCATTTTTTCAGACACATACAATGGTCACGAAATGAACGATGTTGAATATAGTCTGCACTTAGCAAACACTTAGATCCTTCTCCCATTCGATTAATTGAATTACATCACATGTAGGCTTCTGTTGTAAATAAAAGTACCACATATCACCTACGATCCACCATTTGGTGAACTTCATCGGTATTACATAAAGGTTGTGTTGTTACGAGATGTCGGTTCGCCACATGTCCCCAATTAATTGGGTAATATGTCTATTTCAATTCAATAATATTATTATAGAATAAAAATATATATATGATATGATTTTTATTATGGAATGATTATTAATTCTATATGATTTATTTAATAAAAATCATATCATATATAATATTTATTTTATAATAATATATATTATTGAATTGAAATAAACATATTACCCAATCAATTAGGGACAGGAGGCAAAACAACATCTCGTAACAAAACAGTTTTTACGTAATACTGATGAAGTCCACCAAATGGTGGATTGTAGGTGATATGTAGTACTTTTATTTACACCAGAAGCCTACATGTGATGCAATTTAATTAATTGAATTGAGGAAAGATCTAAGTGTCTGCTAAGTGCAGACTATACTCACCATCGTCCATTTTGTAACCATTGTATGTGTCTGAAAAAATGACAAGTGGACCCGTTGACTTTGTCTTGGATTGAAAGCGGAATACCATGAAGGATAAAAATGTTATAAGAAATGAAAGTGAAACATTTGCTAAAAGTATAGTTGAAATTAAAAGAATAACAGTAATACGTTAAAGATGCGAATTTTTTTGTATTAGTAGTTCTCATTCGTTTATATCTTTTATATGACAAAGAAAATCTTAAAATAGTATTCAACGTAACTATAAAAATTGCAAAAAAAATAACATAGTAATTGTAGAAGTTCAGGTTTTTAGTCTAGGCTACCAGAGTGGTCCGGGGTCACTTGCCCGGCTGGGCCAAAAAAATAAAAATATATATTTTTTTTTTTAATTTTTTTTTTTAATTTTTAATTTTATTTTGGTGAAGAATT
Organism: Chara braunii; assembly: GCA_003427395.1. NCBI lineage: Eukaryota > Viridiplantae > Streptophyta > Charophyceae > Charales > Characeae > Chara > Chara braunii. The sequence goes on along the minus strand of BFEA01000145.1, from coordinate 763,301 downwards.
TCGATGTGACCCTGAGGCAAAAGTTGTTCAGTTTATTTTCCTGCATAACACAGTTTGTTTTCGGATTTTTTGGATTTGTTTTTGTTTTGTTTTTTTGATGGAACCTCCTTGCACGGGCTCGCCACCCGGGACCCGGGCGGCCCGACTGGTAGCCTAGTTTTTAGTAGAAATATTCTAAATTACATGATAAATGTTGCATTCCGTTACTAAAATGATAGTATATGCCTTTGCTGAAAAGGTGTTCAACTTTCAATTATTTATTATATGGCGAGAAATATTAGTTTTATTTTATTTTTTTGCTAGGTTGTTTTACCCGACGTCCGGGACCCCTGGGTTGTCCGACCGGACGTCGGACGGTCTCGGACCGGACAAGGGTTGTCCGACCTAGCGCAAAAGAAAAAAAAAAAAAAAAAAAATTGAAAAAAATAATGTGGCTATGCCACCAAAATTTTAGCTCATTTGAGCCAGTAGAAAAAAAGATAAAAATCTTCAAAGTTTCTAATCCCCACCTATACCCCTCCTATCCCCACCAAAACCCCTCGTACCCCCCCCTCCCACCCCAAATAGCACCCTATCACCAAATGCTCAGAAAATTCTGAATTTTTTTATGGGGGGTCTCTATGGCATGCGCAACTGTCATAATTTTATTTTTATTTTTTTATTTTTTTTAATGCCAAAAAGTGGTTGTCCGGGATTCCGAACAAACCCCCTACCGGACGGTTGGGGGAGACATCCGGCCAGCGGACGACTGGTAACCTAGTTTTTTTTATGTTTTAGACAAAAGGTTGATTGTTGGATACCCCTAGAAGGTGCGATATTTTGGATAATGCCCCTATTAGATTTGTTATTTATCAAGTACCCTACTGCCAACGGTTTTGATTTGCCAAATAACTATCAGATCAATGAGACTCATTATGTTTTGCATGTATCCCTATTGGGTGCAGGTTCATCTTTTCAATGACCGGTCTCGTGGCAAAGTATTGTTTTTGTTTTCTTCTTGTAATGTTTTTAACAAGAAGGTGCGATATTTTGAATGATGCTCCTATTAGATTGTTATTTATCAAGTACCCTGCTGCTAACGGTCCTAATTTGCCAAATAACCATCAGGTCAATGAGACTCATTATGTTTTGCATGTGTCCCTATTGGGTGCGGGTTCATCTTTTCAATGACCAATCTCGTGGCAAAATATTATTTTTGTTTTCTTCTTGTAATGTTTTTAACAAGGGTTAATTGTTGTATTCCCCTAGAAGATGTGGTATTTTGACAGATGCCTCTAACATATTTGCTATTTGTCGAGTGTCCTTTTGACAATGGCCACAATTTGTTCAATATCCATTATGTCAATGAGACCCAACATCTTTTGCATATACCTCTACTAAACGCAGGTTCTATCTTTTCAATGGCCAGCCCCATGATGCCAAGTATCATTTTTGTTTTCTTGTTGTAATGTTTTTAACATGGTGTTAATTGTTAGATGCTCTTGGAAGATGTGGTATTTTGACAGATGCCCATAAGAAATTTGTTACTTGCCGAGTGTTCTTCTGACAGCGGTCCCAATTTGCCTAATATATGTCAACGGGACCCGACATATTTTCTATATGCCCCTACAGGGGCTGGTTCATCTTTTCAATGACTAGTTCCGTGGCGCGAAGTATTGATTTTGTTTTCTTGTCGCAACATTTTTGACAAGGTGTTAATTGTGCTTCGCAGGCGCTCGCAAGTTAGATGTCCCAAGAAGATGCGATATTTTAACGGATGCGCCTAACAGATGTGTTAATGGTTGAGTGTCCTCCCATAAGTGGTCCCAATTTGCCCAATATCAATTATGTTAATCGGACCCAACATCTTTTGTACATGCCCCTACTAGGCGTGATTTCATATTTTCAACGGCCAGACACAATTTCTTGTCGCGAGGTTTTTGAGAAAAGGTCAATTGCTGGATGCCCCTAAAAGGTGCAGTATGCCCCTAGCAGATTAGTTATTTACCGAGTGCCCTTTTGACAACTGTCCCAATTTCCCCAATATCCATTATGTCAATGCGACCCAGCATCTTTTGCATATGCCTCTACTGGGCGCGAGTTCATCTTCTCAATGACAGTTTCGTTTTCTTGTCGCAATGTTTTTGAGAAGGGGTTAATTGTTGGATGCCTCTAGAAGGTGCAGTATTTTGATGGATGCCCCTAGAAAGGTGCAGTATTTTGACGGATGCCCCTAACACATTGGTTCTTTGGCGAGTGCCCTTTGGACAGCGGTCCCGATTTTTCCACTATCCATTGTGTCAATGGAACCCAGCATCTTTTGCATATTCCTCTCCTGGGCAAGGGTAGATCTTTTCAACGGCCCGTACCATGGCATGAAGTATGGTGCTTGTTTTGTTGTCTCAAAGGGGTTGATTGTTGGATCCCCCTGGAAGATGTGGTATTTTGACAGACGCCCATAAGAAATTTGTTACTTGTTGAGTGTCCTTTTGACAGCAGTCCAAATTTGCCCAATACCCGTTATGTCCATGGGACCCAGCATCTTTTGCATATACCCCTACTGGGTGTACGTTCATCTTTTCAACATCCAGTCCCGTGGCGCGGAGTTCAACATCGCTAACAGGGGTGTGCGGCAAACTTCAAGGGCGAGAAGGGCATGCCCCCGTGGAGCGCCTAAGGCAAACTTCAAGGGGGTGAGAAGGGCATGCTCCCTAAATTTCAAGGGGGTGAGAAGGGCATGCTCCCTAAATTTCAAGGGGGTGAGAAGGGCATGCTCCCTAAATTTCAAGGGGGTGAGAAGGGCATGCTCCCCTAGGGCGTGTAGGTTAAACAAATCTAACAGGGGCATGCGGCAATCTTCAAGGGTGAGAAGGGCATGCCGCGAATGCACAGTTTTTTGAGGCACATCGGACGAAACTATAGCCTCTTTCAGGGGCATGTGTCAAATTTTTCATTTCAGTAATTGTTTGTTCTCTATTTTTTTTATTTATTTTTTGACGGATGAAGCACCGACAAACTGATCAGCCTATCATTGCACGAATTTGACAGGTCGACGACTTCACTAGCCGATCTAACATTGATTGACCTCCATCTATCAAACAATCAGCCACTCCCATCCATCTACCCTTCAATTGATTCCAGCCAGATGCTCAATAATCTGACCCACTGATCAATATAATCGTCAAATAAAACGTCACACCGAGAGCGAGAGAAAGAGCGACCGAGCGACCGAGAGATAGACAGAAAGACAGACACAGAGGAGAGTAAACAACAACATCAAGATCCGTGTGGTAAACAGGGAAAATTTACGGACGAGATTTCTTTCTGTACGACGTCATCGGATTCGTTCTTTCGCTAATTGGACTCTTTCTACGCAACCTCTCTCATTCACTCAGCTCAGCTCAGCTCAAAGCGCGCCAGGGACAGCAAAACGGATATTCCAGGAAAGGGGGAAGAGGGGGGGGGGAGAGGGGGAGGCCAGCATACACGCGAAAGGGGTTGAAACGCAAAATGAGAACAGATAGAGAAAAGAGGGGGAACGAGAGAGGAGAAAGCAATAAAACGTGAACAAGAGAGAGAGAGAGAGAGAGACGAGGGCTAGTACTGCTTTTTTTGGCAGAGGGGGAGACCGTGGGGAGAGGGGGGGGGGGGCGCACCGATGGGGTCGGAGGGGAGCAAATGACCGGAGGCTCCTTTGTCCGTTCTGTCGTGTTCTGCTTTTCTGAGGCACAATGTAAGGGGGAGGGGGAGGGGGGGGGAAAAAGATCTGCAAAAGGAAAATGCCCCCATGAACTGCGGCAGATCTCTCTCTCTCTCTGAGCTATATTATCTCCTCATCACAATCAATCAAGTGGTGGGTGTACACCTTGCAATCAATCAACTGTACACTTTCCAATCAATCAAGTGTATGTATACTTTCCATAATCGAAATCCGTAGGCGAGTCGGAGCAGGACCAGCTCGAGGAGCATGTGGGCGATGATGGAAGTGATACGTACCTTGGATTGGACCCAGGAATCTCTGTGTCCAGGTCACTGCCACTTCCCTGATCGGGATGCGTAATCGCTTAGCAAGGTAAACGATTTCGACGTCGAAGCACCATCGATTCAATCTTCTCTGCTTTTCAAGATGAGCGCGGGATCCCAAGACGGCGGCGGCGGGAAAAGAGCAAATGAGAGGAGAGAGGAGGGAGAGTCGCCTCCTCCTTCCTCCTCCTCCTCCTCCTCCTGCCCCTCCTCCTCCTCCCCCTCCTGCCCCTGCG
>BFEA01000145.1:687788-723812 GCA_003427395.1 Chara braunii | reverse complement strand
AAAAAAAAAAAAAAAAAAAAAAAAAAAAATCCAATGACAACTCGAGTACAGCACAACGACATTCTTTTCGCAGCTTTCTCCTTCGCTCAATCAATCGGTCACACAGATGACTCACATTTATAGTACACCCCTTGATAATTTTCTCTCCCCACTTTTCCTTGTTCCCAAAGAAAAACTCCCCTCCATAATTTTCTCTTTTGATCAATGAACCTGTAACACATATGACTCAAATTCGCAGTACACCGATACTCTCTTCTCCACTTTTCCTTGTTGCCAAATAGGAACAGCCCTCCATAAGTGCACTCATAGTCTCCTCTCTGCTTTTCCTTAATTCCCAAGTTGAGATGCTCTCCTTTTCATCATATTTTCAGACAGCAAAACTGCACTTAACCTGTTCGCCGACTCACTCTATCCTTTCCCTGATTTCCTAAACGAGACTCGTGCTTCTACCTAACCCAGGTATTCGGCGATAGCAGAGTCTCTCTCTCTCTCTCTCTCTCTCTCTCTCTCTCTCTCTCAGTCTCGTGCTTCTACCTAACCCAGGTAGTCAGCGATAGCAGGCAGCATTAGCAGTCTCTCTCTCTCTCTCTCTCTCTCTCTCTCTGGTAGTCGGTGATAGCAGTCTCTCCATAGCAGAATCTCTCTCTCTCTCTCTCTCTCTCTCTACGTACTCACTAATTGTACAGCCTCTTCCCGCACTTGGGTGTCGCCCCATCTTGCTCCTCCCTGATTTCTACAAAAACTCCATAGAAACTCTCCCTTGTGATTTCACATCCAGTTCGCTTCTTCAGTTTGGATGCAGTCACCTTCACTTCGTTTGCCTTCATTGCAACCGCCTGCGCTCCAACGCGAAACACCCTTCAGTTTGGACACATCTACCACATACACCCATCTCGCACATCCCGAAAAATCCGGCAAATGATATCCCACGAGCTTGACGAACTGCATGCTTGTCGACTGCCACGGAAGCCTTGAACCACCGGAACAGCCAAACCTTTGCGTACCGTTGCCACCAAAGCTCGCTAGTCCTCTCACCTACAGCGAACGATGCTCAAAAACGTTTTCGAACCCAGGGTTGGTGTCGAGGCAATGTAGACAGACGCACTCTTCCCTAATACAGATCGTCACCACCTAACGATCGCTACCCACCATCCTTTATTTACCCGAACACGACACCCGCACCTCCTCGAAGCCGGATTTAGTGCAAAACTTTCAGCTCAATTCCACAGATAAGATGACCCGGTACAGATCAAATGCCCGACAACGGTACCTCCTCGTAACACTGCAGGCAGACAGCGAAAAAGGGCACTCCGGAGGAATGAAATGGCAGAATCGCCACGGAAATTTGTTTGGGATCCAGTCGCCCACTTTCACTCTGGAGGCATTCTCAAGGTATGTGGTGTATAACATATGTGTGCCCTTCCATAATGCCGATGAAGGGTACTGCTTTTCACAAATCCAAGGAAGCCAAAGCCACAGCCTGTTGTGCAGAAACAGGACTATTCAGACAACATAGACTAGGACTATTCGGACAACATAGACTTTCCACAAGTCCTCCCGTCGACGAATACCTGTACGGCTCTTCTACCCCTGCAACCCACGTAGACTTTCCACAAGTCCTCCCATCAACGAATACCCGTACGGCTCTTCTACCCTTCTACCCCGGACGGCAACCCGCAACGTTGACTTCGAGGGTACGAAAAGGCCCGCAACGGTTACCCCCTGCAAGCACGACACTGCTATCCGCAATGCGGAGCTGAAACAACGCTCCAAGCATCGACTTCAAGGGGCTTCCTTTGAACTGTGCGGCGCCCATCTCGTCTAAGGCTTACTTGTTCTCAGTTCAGTTGCTAGGAAGCACTGTTCCGGCAGCTGTTCTCGTACAAAACCCCTCCCTCAACGGTGAGTGCATAACAAGGCCCATTCTACATTTTTGCATCCGGTCAGCTTGGCCGTCTGGACTCCCAACGAGCAATGACCAGAGGTGACTGGTCAACGAAAGAAACCTGGAGCAGTAGCGTACATGCTTCGTCCAACTTGAAAAAAGATGGAGGCCAGACACGCGTAGCCCATGCCGTATCCATGACGCAAACACGCCGCCAGGTCTCGGCCCAACACCAGTCCTCCTACCTCCGCACTGTTTCTTGGTCTTTTCGACTCAACAAGCAACGACCAGATGCAACCTCTCAACGAAAGAAACCATGACTGATCCTCCTACCTCCGCACCGTTTCTTGGTCCCTTGGACTCGACAAGCAAGGACCAGTAGATACATGCATCGTCTAATTTGTAGAAGGCCAGACACGCGTAACCCATGTCGTATCCATAACGCAAACACGTTGCCAGGTTTCGGCCCGACACCCAACGTCCTATTTCTGTGCTGTTCCATCCGCGAAGCAGATTCGCCCACTTGATCCAAGGAACAACGTGTGGGTCTACTCTTCTTATCCTCCCACGCTTTCCACTGTTCTTTCGTTCTCGCAAGCACAGAAAGCCGCCTTCTTCCTGAAAGCGTGCACAAGGCCGCAATCAATGCAACTATGCAGCTTCGACCAAGAACGACATGCAGGTCTCTTATCCTCCCGCGATTTCCACTATTCTTTCGTTCTCGCAAGCACAGAGAGCCGCCTCCTTCTTTAAAGTGTGCACAACAAGTTCAGCTTTCGTTCTCGCAAGGACAATTAATGCAGCTATGCATGCTCTCCTCCTACTGCCATCCCAAACCTGCAAGCTACTATCTCCGTGCCATCACATTCACCCCTCCTGCACCCACCGACTCCACCCCTCCCGCATGTGACTGAACGGTACACCACACGTAGCCATTTGTCAACAGCTCACGAGTACAGATCCTGACGGACTAACACGAACGCAATCATGATAGGGCCTAAACACACTTCTCAAAAAAAAAAAGAACCAAGTGGAAGATCGATGAGAGCTGACATAAGCGGGCTCCTGCGTCCAATGGGAAGTTCCAATGCATGCACAAGTTCAGCTTTCCAATGAAGAATGTGAGCAGAGAGAGAGAGAGAGAGAGCAAATGATGACGCACAAAGTGGAGAAGCGAGGGAGGGAAAGGAAAGCATCAGAACAGACAGCAGGAGGGGAGAAAAAACAAAGGGTAGGCAAAGAGGAAGGGGAAAGCTCGCATCAAAGAGAAGGAAGAGGTCCGAGGGGGGAAGGGCGAGGGCGGGAGGGAGAAGAGGTGAGAAACACACAACTAAACACCCTACTTTGAGGCTGGGTCCAGTCCTGATCCGGCTCTTGAACCCGGGCGCCTATCCATCCGCGGCTTCTTGGACTCGGCTTCTACCGCCGCGGCAATATCCTGTTGCCATTTGTGCTTGAACTCAGGCTCCACTTCCTGATCCTTGTCCACTGCTATGGCCCCTGCCCCGCGCTTCGTCACGAGAGGAGTAATCGCCGGAATGTTGAGCACTCTGCAAGCCAATTCCCCACGTACCCGATATGAGCACATTTCATCAGAGAATTCCACCACATCGGCACGCACGGTATCCACGAACAACATCACTGCTGCAGGATGACTGCCCACTTCTGTCTTCACCATGACTCGGACCTCTGCTCTCTCACAAGTCACGACCCAATCGTGGTTGGCAGGCATTACTGGGACTGCTACAAGGGCTCATACCCGAGGTGGCCTTCGTGATTGTGCCCCTGCAGACTACAAACGGAAGAACATGTTCTATATCAACCACACCATTCATGGTCCCTCACCGATCACCCATCATCCATCCCCTTCTCTTCCTCCCTGATATTGCTCAATGTTGTGACAGCTTTTTATTCATTTCTTTTGCGCCCCAGGCAATTTAGACTTATATTATTCTCCTGTACATCTGATTGCATCTGGATTCGATTGCATCTGGATTCGCACTTGGGTCTGTATTTCAGCAGAGTTCACGAGTGTACCAACTGAGTCCAAGGACTCCCACAGTGTTATGCAACAAAACGTTCGCACAAACGATCGTGCTTGTCCACATGAAGGCATCATTTTTTTTTACTTCCTTTTCTCCAGACGAAGATTTGCTTCCACTAGCATTGCAGAACCACGAGGACACAACAACCAGGATCATTTTTGTTTTTCCCTTTATTTTATTCCCAGATGCACATTCGTTTCCACTAGCATTGGAGAACCAGGAGAACGCGACACTCAGCAGAACAAATCGACAAAGAACTGCACTTCGTTTTATGAACATTTGAAGTCTTTTGAGAGAGTGTGCCCTAAAAGATCATACATATCCGCCGAGGGTCGCCCAGCCCATGTGGGCCAAATGGTACCCCACATGTAATCCTTGGTTAACGGAACATGAGTAGGTCAAGAAACCCTCAAAACTACTTCCTTCGAATCTTCACCGGACATGAGTATATCCAAATTTCCAAAAACATGGTTGCGACTCATTTGCCTTCCTCGGGTTGGAAATCTTTTGATGTATTTAGCGGTATTCGCCAAGACAGTCAAATTCTAACATGACACCGCATCCTGGAAATATTGTGTTGGTTAGGAAGTTTCTTTGAAACTGACGAGTACTTTCTCCGAAACTTCGTCAAGCTTTCACTCGCGGTTGATTTCGATTGCACTGCAATTGATTTTGCAACCTCGCGCAAAACTGGAGTCGAAGATGAGTATCAGAATAGTCGGTGAAACTCCCATCGTCACCAAAATAGAATGTCTGGTCATTATAGCTCTATTCGCGCAACATGTGGTCATTAAAGCCATATACCAACCAGGTATTCTATTCGGATGAGGGCGGAAGGAAAACCGAATATGGAAATGCGCGACTTTATGTCCAGAGGAACAATCGATGAACAGATCCAAAAGACACTCCAGTTCACAGAACCGCAAGATCTGGCTGGCTGGCTATGGCTGGTGCACAACTAGCGCACGTTCAGCACTAAGGAAAATGAGTTACTAATCAGTGCACTTCAGGGCTCCAGCGCTAAAAACGGATTTTTTTTTTTAATAATAATAAAAAAAACTTTAAAAAAGCATACACTTCCCGTTCCACAAGGACCACAAACCCATTTTCCAATTTCAAAACTTGACAAATGAAAAGTTCACAATGGAAAATAATTTCCTCCTCTAATTTTTATTTATTCTTTACATGGCACACTTTTAGGACAGGCTACATGAGCTTGCATCTACCCCGCCTACTGGGTATGTACTACTTCATCAACTATTTTTTGCTGATTTGCCAAAAAAAAATAAAAAAATAAAAAAAAATCGCGTTTTTTTTTTTTGGTGCTTTGTTTTAGCTACTACTTAGCTACCAGAGTGGCCCGGGTCCACTTGCCCGGCCGGGTCAAAAAGATTAAATTTTTACTTTAAATTTGGTAAAGAAATTCGATGTGACCCAGAGGCAAAAGTTGTTTAGTTTATTTTTCTGCACGACAGTTCTTTTTTTGGATTTTTGGGTTTTTCATTTTTTTTTGGCTGGGACCTTAGATTGCTTCGGCTTTCAGAGATCGATCATCAAAAGCTCCGTAAAAAAAAAAAGATTTCATAATGGCTTTTATTGGGGCCCCCAAGAGTTCCAATCATTGGGCGTAATCAGGCAATCACATTGTTCCCCCCAGCACTAGAACAAAATGGTCGTCATCTTTCATGAAGTTTTCATCAAATCGGATCGCCATCATTCGGTGCACACACACACACAAGAGGACGAAACATCTGCGGAGTTTTACATGTATGCCAGTTCATTCTCCGATGCAAGGCTTTTCCAGTGTTCACACTTGCACAGCAAACGTACGAAAAAGCCTACACAAAAAGACCTGGTCGCAGAATGTTTGGCAAAATGAAGGGCAAGTACAGAAACAGCAAGGACAAAATAGTACGAAGATCAAACAGATAGCAGGCACGGCCAACACTCGATGACATTGGTTGTTCCTCGTTATCATAGTTATATATTATGCACTGAAATGATGTGGGGGCCTATTTAGTGCACGCACACACATCAGGGTGTGGATGCTGAAAAAAAAAAAAAAAAAAAAAAAAAAAAAAGTGAAGTCGGGAGTGGCTGGCCAGGCAGCAGACAGAGAATTGGTCCCCGATGCACATCATCCAAAGTGATGAGACGAAGAAATGACCGAACCTGGGCATAATCACTGCACAGATGACGGAAGCTGGACAAATACGACCAAGAGGAACAAGGTGAGACCACAGTCTGATGTAAAATGGGACACTGGAGCCGATTTCCAGCAGGTGAGGCTCCCCACCAATAGATTGGAGCAACTAGGAAACCTGCTAGGGGGGGATGCTGGTACCACCTCCCCTAGCAGCCTTTCCTGTTTTTAAAAAAAAAAAACAAAAAAAAAACAAGGGTGAGACCACGACGACGACGACGACTCACCTTATGCAGTGATTGCAGTATCCGTTCGCTTGAACAAGCCCCCTTCCCCAGCCTCCACATTCTAAGCAGCGCTTGAATCGTGGGGTACCCCCGTTGGATGCGTCCTCCAACATACCGTTAGCCGTAACAACGGCCTCTGGTCGGCTTTCCACCCTGGCAGGCTCCACTTTTACTGGCTCTGTAACCTGGGGCATAGGTTCCGTTGGCCTCTCCCACCTCGTCTCATTGGTTTTGGAATTGTAGTAGTACTTTTGCCCTGCGAAGCAATGTCGCCAAAGGAGAGGGGGGGTAGGGCAGTACACATTCACAAACAGACAAGAGGCAGAACACTCAGCAGTATGCAAACTAGTGGACAAAGACTCCGCACCATGGCCTTCAGAGATGCACATCGGAAACTACCCTCTTCCACCGAATATAACCCAGTCTGAGTGCTTACAGATCAATTTGAGGCCAGTTCCAGACTAGATACGGCCATAATGACAGTGCATTCTGTTCGGGAAGAAGTTTCACAGTCAGTGATCTGCAACACTGCCCTTGAGAGCGATCAACCACGCCACAGTTTGAAGATCTTCTTTCAAGTCAACACAGGTCAAATCTAGTCTACGTACGTAGTACGTAGTGCCTCCTACAAATGTGCACGGAGAGCCTCTCTTCCCCCCCCCCCCCCCCCCCTCCCTCCTCGGTCTCCCCAAGCCTCTCTTCATTCCCCCCCACTCAGAAGTGCCCTTCTTCGCTTATACGAGAACCTGTATGCATTTCACCTCACACTACTTGCCGAACACAGTTGTGCTCGACCCTTATACGACCTGAGCCCCTGTAGTAAGTAGCACCTTCTGCGAATGTGCTCGAAAACCCTCTCCCCCCCCCCCCCCCCCCCCCCCTGGTCCTCCCCAAGCCTCTCTTTCGGCAACCCCCCACACAGATGTGCCCCTCCCTTACACGAGAACTTGTGTGCATTTCCCCTCACACTACTTCCCTAAGTTGCCTGCCATTCGGCAGTCACCACACCCCATCAGTACATCTCTCCACCTCCTACCTTCCCTAAACACAACAAGCCTTCGTCGTGACTGTATCCGACGGGTGAGATTACTTGTCTACAGTCTTGATGAGGATGTCTTCTGCTTGGAGCACGACGGTCGTTCTCATCAGAAAGTAAACAATCCAAATGATGTAAGCCCACCCACGAAAACCAGCCCCATAAACCAAACACGGGGGTCCATCCCCAGTCCACCCACGTAAACCGGCCCCGTAAACCAAACACAGAGGTTCATTCCCGCCTCTGCAGAGCCCTGATCAAGTCGTGATGGGGTTGTTGCCAGGCTGCTCAGCTACCGACTAACCACCCTTGGAAAGCGTGGTATCGGGGCAAGTTATTTTAGGCATCATGAACTGCTTTGACCCTGTTTCGATCACATGGACATGGACAGTGCTTGCAACTGGGTTGTGTGCTTGGTCACACGTGGTCCAGACGGTGACGGATTACGTAGCGTGGACCATGTCCCTACTTGCAATGCCGAATTTACATGAAGAGCATCAGCAGCTGTCACTGACCAAAATTGGTTTCCACCACAGGACAAGGATAAACTTACCGCTGGCAGGATCAGTTGCCTCTTCCCAATTCTTTGGCAGCGGCTGCTTTGCAGGGGGCGGCGGCGGCGGCATGACCTGTTTCGGAGCGACGGGCCGATCCCACTGACTCTGCCCAGTTGTAGCGTTGTAGTAGTACGTCGCATTCGTTGCAGGATCGATGCCTTTCGTCTGCGGATCGTATTTTGAGAGTCACACAACCAATTACAATAAAGTCAGATCCATGCACTCAATCTGCCGCATAATTCATAACTTTCAAAGACTTGGGAGGAAAAACGATCGCCACTTCCCAAACATTTTAATCCTCATAATCATACACGCAAATCCACCATACCCCTAGCTCATCCAAACACAGGTCATCTGCATCCTATCTTATGACATACCATTTTGAGGTTTCATCCTGCCCAGCATTCCTTGCATGAATCGAAATGGGCATCATCTTTCTCACTTGCTTTCCTCTTCTTGTACATGTGCACACCCGCACAAGGACTCACATCCAAGATGTGCACAGAGCTGCCTCTGCATACATTGTGAGACTGGACTGTGCTAATATGCCCATAATCTCTCTCTCTCTCTCTCTCTCTCTCTCCTCCCAACCCCCCACCTTCTCCCCCAATACACACCCACACATCTTGGGTTTTCACTCTGCCTTATATGCCTTATATACTTCTCACATGTGGCAAGAAAAGAAAGAAAAAAACTCTCACGTCAAATATGAAAAGTAAGGAAGAAGAACATAACCACGGCAATGCAATGCAAGAGAACACAGAAGCAGGGTTGCATACGTGCCGACCGCCGAGCCCGACTGCGGACCGTTTTGCAGCCGACCGGTCGGCGGTCTGCCGACAAGTCAGAAAACAGCCATCCATTGATCCGCTGAGAAACTTTGGGGATGGGCGGGTATGGGGGTTATTGGTGGGGGGATAGAGGGAATAGGGGGGTGTAGGGATGGTATAGGGGGTATTGGGGGGCGGTTTGTGGGTGTTGGGGGAGTGTATGTGGCTGTTGGGAGCAGGTGGGGTGTTGATGTGGTTAATTGTGGGTTCCGGACCCAAAACAAAAACAGATAACAAAAACACATTCTTATTTCTTTTGTGCATTGCCAACCACCCCTGACCGATAGATGCCAACCAGTCAAGGGGCGCCGACCGTTGAGGTATGCAATACTACACAGAAGAATAAATTAAGGATCATGTTTTCCAAAACATGAATGTAGTACGACCAATGGCGCTTTACCCTAACACTCGTACGACAGGACAGGAAAAGAGAATCAAAACAAAGAAAAGGGCAGATACGTTGAGGTACGAACCCAGCCAGGGGGTAGTTCTGTGTTAGAGCTGTCCGGTGCTGTCGCATCACTTGTTGGAGTTGCAGATGTGGTCGCCTGTGCTGCTCCTGTTTGGACCTGAAATTGACAAATGGACAATTCTGTCAGACGTAATGTGGGAGACCACAAATGGTTCCGTTCCCTGGGCCACCCCTGCCTCGTTGACCCCAATCAAGCAATACTACTGAGACAAGGAGCAGTCGTCACAACCCACTCCTGCATCAACAACCACAATAAGACCGTGCACACGAATGTGCCGCAAGCAACTTTGGACACCCCCGTCTCCCCCGCCCCCACCCCCGGCCACCCGACCATAAACAGAGAGAACAGCATCGAGCGTCGCAGGTGCCAGAAATATCAAGGGCCATAAAGGACGTCTCATCCTACTAGAGGAATGTAGTGGCAGTTTAAACCACCAGTTCATGCGACCCGAAGTCGTGGCCTCGCCGATAGACGCAGTACGACAGTTCTGTGTCGGGCTTGGGTCGGTAGCAAAAGCAGCAGGCCACTTCGACAAAAGGCGGAATAGCACAGTCGCGAGGCATGAAAGGTTGCTTTGTCAAGTCAAGTTCCTGTGAACTGGTGGATTGAAATTGGAAAGATACAGAGAAGATTAGCATGGTCCCTGCGCAAGGATGACACACGAAAAGAAAAAGGGCAGGGGGGAGGGGGAAGGGGGGAACAGAAGAGAAGTGAAAAAAGGAAACAAAATCACCTAGCCTGGCTACCCCAGCCTCCTGGATCACACCGAAGATGATCCACATGCATTTCACTTGCGACAAGATCCTTTTCATTTGTCTATTATTCTAAAATATGTTTCATTCGCACATTCTAGCCAACCTAAGGGCTTCATTGCGTGAATCTGGTCGCGATGACAGTTGCATACGGTCACATTCAGTGCCTTTTCCCTGATGCACTCCCTGATTTGTTTCGGTTTTATTGTCAGTGATTATGAGAACTGAAGATCGCCAACATTGAGACACTCGAAATCTTTTCACCATGCCGGTATCTCTTGGGGCTGGAACAGAGAAGCGTTCCCCCACCTCGTTGTGGAGAGCCGCAAGTTTCAGTGAAGGGTCCCAGCATTGGTGGTTTAGGAGAAAAAATGGTAGACTTCAAATTTCAAAACATTACTGCCACACCCTGGCCTCTCAGGGTTCCACTGTCAATGGTGCCATCTCAGCGGCGTGTGCCAAAGGGAGACGGGAACAAGAGAAAATTACGAGTAGCATAGTTTAACTCATTTTGTTACTCCCATCACCGCCTTTCTGGTTCCTTCTCCCTTTACTGTCCCTCTCCTCTTAATTACAAAGCTTGGTCAGAGATTACTCGTCTGACACGGCAATGAATTTGTGTGATTGTCTGACACGGCAATGAGTTTGTGTGATTGAGAGTTGTGTGCCATACAGAACAGTGGCACACAAACATTGCGAGCTTTGTAATTCAGAGGAGAGGGAGTAAAGGGAGAAGGAACCAGAAAGGGTGTGATGGGAGTACAAAATGAGCTAGGCAAGGCAGAGAGATGGAAGCAGCAAAGCAGCAGACAGCATGTGCCTTGTAGAAATTCACACCACGTGTTTCTTCATAAAAAATCACCTGTCGACCGGAACATCCATTAAAATTGCAACGATGCAGAGAAGATTAGCATGGCCCCTACGCAAGGATGACAGGCAAACATCGAGATATGGTCCAGAAAAAAAATGCAAAAAATTCCACACCTTGCGCACTGCTCACCATTGTGGTATTGCCTTCTGAGACTTCACTGCCCTGTTGTAGGATGCCCCGTGCCATCAACCTTTGCTTCAGATAAGCTGGCACATCCTTCGTGCTGTCGTCCCCTCCATCAGGTACTGCCTCTGTCATCTCCTCACCAGAAGCTCTGCCAGGCTCCGTCAGTGCCGCAGAGATGGACATTCGTTCGTTTTCAGCTCTACCGTCTGCTGAAAGGGATGCAGAAGCATCTGGCAGCGTCGCCATACTCGAGGCCGTCGAAGTCAGATGGTGCGCACCCAAATTCACATCGACACCTGGCAGTCTTGACCCAAGTGGAGCGGCACTAGGCTGCATTGACGAATGAGTAGCAGGGAAAGCCATGGCCCTTGAAGACAAGTTCCCATAAGCACCGCCTCCAGGTACTCCATACCCATTGCCGATATCCATCGCATCCCCTGATGTATCACAACAAGAACCACCAAATCAGCACCGACAACAAGCTTGCCAAAGGGCCCATCTTTTCCCTTACCTGTCAACAAGCCCCTTGTTAATTCTCCTCTTCCTTGGGCTACCCGGACATAGGAAGCCCACTGGTTAAGTACCGCTTTCGCTGATGGAGACTCTAATCATTATGCTTTTCTTTTGCCAACGTAACTTGAACCACCATTACGTACAAGGCACTTTTTCACAGGGCTCAAAAGGCCCGGCACCGGCCTCCTTTTCGCTGGCGCCGCCAGCCATTTTGCTCCGGCAGCCGACACCCCAAAACTTGCGGCAGCATGTGAGCCGCGATTTGAGAAAATGGCTGGGAAACATACTGATGATTTAAGCCTCTAATGTTGTCAATGAAGAACAGAAAAAAAGCCCTTCATTCAAATACCACGAAGGGCATATGTGCAGGGGAGGGGACAAAATTAGCAAGCAGATCTCTACTACGTCCTCGACCTCCACAAAATTGCAGATTTATTGCTCCACAGAACACTCACAAGGGTCAATATCATCGTTCTATCTGGTCCGATTTCAAGGCCAACTAGGGCCTTGTATTCAATGGGATTGATTGGGAAGGGACAATTTCAATGTTAACATGCGAAAACCTAATACACGGACATACTCCACGTCACAGTTCATCCGCATTCCAATCCGTCTCTGTTATCATTCTTTAAAGTGTGCAGCACAACAGTTGCTTTATTTTACTCGTTCCGTGGGGACCTGATCAAACATCAACAACATGCAACCCTCGAGCATTCCAACAGGTTGAACGGCTGCCGCGGGACAAGACACTACTCGAAAAATGAATGACGATGAGTGCCACATAGGACCAACCATCGGTGAAACCTACCTTACCCCTGCGCATGGCACGCACAGTCGACGATGACTCCCGGGAAGGAAGGTCAGAGACCACGGAGTTCAAATTTCAGAAGTGAGAAATGTGACCCCTGCCCCCTTTGGATCATAAAAGAAACCATTGCTGAAGTCAAATAGTCAAATCTTATCGACGGGGTTCCTTCTGCAACTGTAGACAAGATGTGGGCTTGGAGTTCGATTCTCACGCTCACCAAACTTCAGTACGGTGGCATGGGACATATACAAGCGTTCATTTCTGTTGGTCACGAAGATGCCAAGTACCTAATAGGAAGGTTACACAACATTAGTGTCTAATAGGTACTGCTATGGTAAAAAGATATCACATTGCCCGTTGCAGTCAAACATAGCAGCCAGCGCTGCCACAGATTACTGACATAAGCTCTACCAAAGGCCCAGTAATTTCTCCCACTGGGAGTAAAATGCTGTGTATTCACCCCAACCACTTCTCTATTCAATAGCCCCGTTAACATGGGTGTTCATGTTTTCGCGAGAATGTGGTCCGGAAATTTATCTAGTCCATAAATGAATGGACTTTACATATTTCCCGGGATCTTGCCCAGCCTCGTCCACAATGGATCTTTTCTTCGGAGATTAGTTTCATATTCGCATTGGATCTCTTTCCCTCCCTCTCTCATGAATCACTCCACACTGCCATGCGAAGATAGGAAGGTGTGCGCAAACACGATTATACAGTTTGTTTCACTGAAACCTCTTTTGGCACACTGCGCTTTGCCTGGCACCTCAGTACATGTCTGTGTCTGCATGTGTCTTCAGGGTGAGGGCGTGCAACGGAGGCGAGTAAGGACCAGGAGAGCAAGAGAAGGCGGTCATAATAGTTCTGAAGTGGCATATATACCACCCTGAGGTCGGCCTTGGGCATGACCTTTTAATAAATAGGCAGTTGGAATTCCTAATACTAGTGGAAAGTCAAACCTACAAGGAGCTCCCTCAGGGCGAAAACATCTCATCATCAGCTCACCCCAGAGCTGAGCTCTATGGCTGGATGTCAACAAGAAGAGCGTTGGTTGCTGGGCAGCACTTGTATGTTTGGCACACCCCAAGAAATTGGCCCTCGCCTAGGCAAGGTCATCCCCTGGGCAAAGCTCAGTGCAGCTCAAGGGTCCATCACCTGCGCAAAGGTCCATCCCATCTTATCAAAACACTTGTATAGCAGTCGTCACCAGATGGACAGCTCAACTCTTTCAACATACTAAGGCTGCCTGGATCAAATGTCACATTACGACCTACACTCCCTCCAGGACACGAGTACCATGAAGGGACCACGAAAGGAGGAGGGTAAGGGAGTGCCTAGCAAGTGGAGGACGGACTGTCAATAGTACTCTCCTGCAGACTCGTCCGGTAGGAAATGGACCTACTGTACCGAACTTACATTGCTTTGACCGAGAGTACATGACCCTAGGCAACTTGAGCACGACCACAGGCTCCCTCCGAAAAGTTTAGACGCTCGGGGCAACCGGACCAAAATGGCTGACCGCATCAGCCAGAAAGGAAACAAAAATGCCGCGCTGGTTTTTCAGCAGAGCTCGGCTCGTAGGGGCATCCGGCTCGTACGAAAGAGGCTCGAATGAACTGGTGGTTTAACGATAGCACAAAAACCGCATGTGGTAACCTGCCAAGAATTAGTTGGTACTGCGGAGACAATGGAAGGCCGAGGTGATCGACCGTCATTCTCTCTCCATCAGTCCAACTGGCTTGCTAAACAGTACACACCCTACTTAGCCCACAAGTCCTTCGTCCACAAATGAGCAGTGAGGGGAGCAGCATACGATGGCCCCAAAATGCCAAGGTCCAAACAAATCACTCTTATTAAACAAGAAGATTCCTGATACTTAAGTGCGCAGCCCAGATCATAGCATAACCCTAAACATGTCCTGGTGGCATGACGGAACTGCATGTTCAAGCAGGCATTGAACCACTAGTACAAGGCCCCAGCCTTGCAGAACGTTTTTGTCACCACAAGCAAAACTCGAAGGCGCTGCGCGGCCAGGCCCGCTGTTGAAAAAAAAATTAGGCGGCCTCCGAGGTGATCCGGGTTTCATGCTGACACCCACGGACCAATATGTGGTGTACTGGTGGTTTAAGCCCTGTGCACATCTTTGGCATAAGATATCTCCATCTATAACTAATTGACCTCCTGCCCCCCCCAAAGCAGTCATCTCACAAAGAAAGAATGTCATTGCCCTTGGTTTCCGTGATAACAACCCACACACTCAAGCCACCGGTCCCTTTCCCATACATCGGCCACGGGAAAAGATAACAACTCACACACTCAAGCCACCGGTACCTTTCCCATACATCGGCCACGAGAAAACAAAGAGTAGAAGCGTTTCTCGTCGGATGTATGCTCCCGCAGTGGCCCGTTCATTCATGTTTATCGCAGCTTGTATATCGCCGCAACTTTATAAGGTACTGGTGGTTTAACAAGGAGAACTAAGGGCTGATGCCCTTTGACTGCACGGTCTGATTTCCCCGCCTGTGGCCGATTTTCCCATAAAGATAATCTCCAAACTAAAACTGGAAGCATTCATGCCCTCTCGAGGAAAATAATGCCACTTACTTTTGTTTCCACACCGATGAATCCTCACTTTCCATAGGGGAAGCCAAGGGTTGACAACTTTACGCCCTTGATAGACCGGTTCATCAAAGGTAGCCATTTCTGCTGTTTTGAAAAGGTACGACCGCGATGAGAGCATCACCCCCCTACGATGACACGCCTCTGAAAAGTGAAGTCCAATAACAGAGCATCACCCCCCTACGATGACACTCCTCTGAAAAGTGAAGTCCAATAACAAATCCCTCTGGATGAGAAACCTACAATGAACTACCTTCCTCCCCCAGCATAAATACAGTACCGAAGACCTTGTGTTCTGCGATAGAACCTAATCATTTATCTTTGGGGCCATTCCAACAAGAGGCCCACCGGCTGATCTCTAAAGCTGGTCCCACAAGCTTACCGTCAGGATGCCTCTTGGGGTCGTACAAGCTTACATTCCAAGTTGAACCCACAATAAGCACTGACTAGCAACCCCAAACACTTGCCTAAAAGAACTCCAAGCACTTACTCGAGGAACTAGTAACCACTTCATGAGAAACTACTGGTCAAACGCATCAACAAGATTTACATATACACTAGCTTCTGATCTAGGGAGATTGTCACGCCCAGGCAGGCAACCAGATGAGAGGACCCCAAATCCAAACTCTTTCTTTTTTTGAGAGTTGGCTGTCAAAGGGGGGGGAAGTGGGGTGTCAATTGGTTTTAAAGGGGCTGAAGGGATTTACAAGGCGTTGCTTTATTGTGATTCTCTTATTTTCTTTATTACCTCCAGTTTTGTGAGGAGTTGTTGAATGGGCTAAATGGGTTTACAAGGGGGTGCCCTAGTGTGATTCTCTTATTTTCTTTATTATCTCCAATTCTGTAAGGAATTCTGGTGCGACCCTCAGCCAAAAGGTGCTTGTATTGGAATCCTGCACACCATTTTTTTGGGAACATTCCAATTTATTTATTTTTGTGTTGTTTTGTGCAGGGGCTGCCCAAAACCCCAGGGGTAATGCCAGCTGGGCCTGGGCATAAGTTTGGTGCCAGCGTATACATCCTAGGTAGCGCGGTCACGAATAATGCGCATAGTTTTGGGAACCTGGGCAAAGACTTGGGGAATTGTGTACAAATCTAGGCTGGGCCGTCGCCCGGCCAGGCATGCCCGGGCCAGCTGGGCCGGGGCGGATCACTCGGCAAAACCAGGCGGGTCAAAAAAGAGGGAAGGATCTCCAAAAAAACGAAACTGACTTCAAGCCAGGACTGCGCTCGGCCTGACCAGTCAGAATCCGGCCTTACTTTCCATTTCGGTGGTGGGTCACCCAGGAGTATTTGGGGGGCATAAAGTTACTCTAAACAGTGACTAGAGGGGTCTAAAAGGGTACATGACCATATATCTTACCTCATTTCTCCTCATTTATTTTTATCTTAAAATTAGTAAGGAATTTTGAGGAGACCTTCAGCCAAAAGTTGCTTGCACTGCAATTTTATACAATTTTTTTTCCCAGTTTTTTTTAATTTTTTGAATTTTTATTTGTTTTTTAATTACGCGCCGTGGCTGCCTGGGACCCTGCCCGGCCACTGCCCGGCCCAGGCCGCCCGGGAGGGTACCCAGGCGACCTTCCCCCAGCCAGGCCGCCTGGGGACCAGCCTAGGTACAAATAGCATATATACCGGTGGGTACTCGGATTCAAACACGTCCGAAAATGACCTGTACAGGTGGTCCCACTGGGTACCAGTGAGCATGCCCCGATGGCGTTTTGATCAAAACGAATAAAATAATGTTGAGGACCATTTCACTAACGGTCTTAAGCGATAATTGTTGTGTGGGCTGGTGCCCAGCCTCTCTTCTCCAATGCGCTGTGGTCCCAGGCCCTAAACGTACTGAATCGTCACAAGCATGATTTTGCCAGCTGCCGTGTTACATGCCCAGTTGGGCAATGTATATATAGCCAAGGATCCGCAATGTGATAAAAAGGACTGAATGGGCGATGTTAGCGGGATCTCAACAAGCAATGTACATCCTGATACATACAAAATGGCAACTTGTAGCGCGCAGTAGACGACTTAGATATAAGCCCTGACCTGACCGGGACTGACCTCTCTCAAGTAGTACCAGACAGCATAGCAGAATACTAGAATACCAAGGACTAGCCCAATCAATGTCGCAATCCAGACCAAACATACATCCTCATCATAAGGTGTGAAGGGGTCTGGCGCTACACACAGGAAGAATGCGCCAGGTCCAAACCATACACAGACGAAGAGGAGGGGGGAGACGGGAATGTCCTCAACACCAAGTCTTCGATACAAGTCCCAGATAATCCCTCGTCAAATGTCTGAAGCCCAATGTCGAGTCTGGATCCAAATGTCACCAATCCCTCGCTCTCGTAGTCTGCTGATGCAGTGAAGTCAGGTAGCGAGAGGGTGAGAGGGAGATGGTGGACTGCGAAGAGCAAGAAGAACTCTCTCTCTCTCTCTCACACACACACACACACACACACACACACACACACACACACACACACACACACACATGTGCCAGGTACTAACCTTGGAAGATGGTGATGTGCTGCAGGTACCTCGACGACGAGCTGGAGCTATGGCGCTGCAGGTAAGTCTCCCTGGTCTCCGCCCAATCTCTATCCCTCTCCAATGCTACTCTAGCTCCTAATAGCGCCCGACGCTGAAGACTACTGCTGACACTACTACTACTACTGCAGCGCTCCAGAGTGCTGCTGCCGAATCCTGAAGACTACCTCCTGCCTCCTGAACTGCAAGTGAAGTGCCTGGGAAGTCCCCATGAACTACCTGCAGCCTGCAGGGCAGGCCAGTCTTATATAGTGCTGGCCCGTCCAGGAGGCTGCTCTTGCCAATGCCAAAACGTGCCAGACCTTGGTGTTGAAGGTCAAACAAAGGTTGTCTTGAAGAAAGGCCCAAAATGGGCTGTGCTAAAACCCTGGTCTGGTGCTTAAGTTTCAGGGCAGGTCGATCTTATGAGGGCCTGAAAATGGCCCTCCGTTTCAGGCTCAAAAGACTCAGGGCGTGGAGGGCCCTGTTTTAGGCTGAAACGACACATGGCCTGTAGCCCCTTGTTTTCAGGCTTTCAGGCTGAAACGACACAGGGCTTGTAGGCCCCTGTTTTCAGGCCTTCAGGCCGAAACGACACAGGGCATGTAGGCCCTTGTTTCAGACTTTTAGGCTGAAAACGACACACGGCCTGTAGGCCCTTGTTTTCAGGCTTTTAGGCTGAAAACAACACAGCGCCTGAAAATGGCCCTCGTTTCAGGCGCAGCATGTAACACAGCATGTAACATGCAGCCAGGCTTTCAGGCTGAAAACAACACAGGGCCTGAAAATGTAACATGCACAATCCGCACACTGCGACCTGTGTGCCCAGTGCACCGGGAAAAATATAGATATTGAACTTAACCCCCCTATCCGCAGTGCGCAGTGTGTGTGCGAGAGAGAGAGAGAGAGAGTAAGTGTATGTGTGTGTTTGTGCCGTCATTACGAGTTTGTGTGTTAGAGAGAGAGAGGGGGGTAGTTCTCCATCGATAGGATCAGCAACACACCGGCCAACAGGTAAGTCTCCAAACCTGCGGATGGCCTCATGCTCCTTCCATCGATAGAATGAGCAAAATCGGATGAATCTACGGCTAGAACATGAAAATACACACTGCCACACTTGTTTGTTTGGTTGTGTGTGTGTGTGTGTGTGTGTGTGTGTGTGTGTGTGTGTGTGTGTGAGAGAGAGATAGATAGATAGAGAGAGAGAGAGAGAGAGAGAGAGAGAGAGAGAGAGAGAGAGAGAGATTTCAATCGACAGGATGAGCAACGCAATGGCCAACAGGTAAGTCTCCAACCCGCGGCTGGCCTCATGCTACTTCAATCGATAGGATGCACTACATCGAATGAGTCTTCCGCTAGAACATGGAAATATACACGGCCACACTTGTAGATTCAGTCCACAAACCCGCGGCCAAAAAAGACCCCCCTTTCATAAAAGCGCGCCAACAGCAGCCTTCCGCCCGAGTGTTCCACACGATTGTTGCAAAATCGCGCCGCCCAAACTCCATTCACACAGGCCCAAACAGTCGCCACCAGAATCAAAAAAATAATCGCGGAAAAACAATATTTGAACACTCACTGCCAGACTCGAAACGATAGTCGGGCGCGAAAGAAGAACCGCGGAAAAATGATGTTCGAACACTCGCCGCCAAACTGACGGTTTTTGCTGGGCCCCGCCCCCAATGTCCCGACCGCCTTCCCAACACTGTAAGTCAGGCCTCGCGGGAGCGTCACACGAGACCCAGCTTACTCTTTAGTAAGAGTATATATATATATAGGTACAGAAGTATAGATATAGATATGTAAGTATAGATATAGATAGATAACTTCGACCTGGTCTCAATTTATGTGTGTCATCCTTGCACAGGGCCAGGTCCCACTAGCAGCGTTGAGTTTCCTCAGCGCCCGAATGTGGACCTGTTTGTGAACAGGTTGAGAAAATCGCGTTCAGTTTCCCCAACCGCACGTATCCACAAAGACGTCCACATTTGGGCGTTGAGGAAACTCAATTCTGCATGTGGGACTTGGGCCCAGGGGCCATCGTAATCTTCTTCGTATCATTCTTTTTTTTACACGATGTCCCAGAGGGACACAAAACCCTGTGGGGGGAGGGGGACTGAAACAAATTAACTTATCTTCTATCAAGTTATACACGATGTGTGTGTGCCTATCTTCGTGTTTGTGTCTGTGTGTGTGTCTGTGTTTGTATGTCTGTGTATCCGTGTGTCCGTGTGTCTGTATGTGTCAGTGCGTGTCATAATGGTCATTATAGGGCCTCGACACACCAATGTCGAAACTGTGAAATATTTGAAACTGTCAGACCATTTTCGACATTCACAGTTTCGACAAAATGGGCGCCTTCGCCACACGGTATGTCGAAGACCCAGGACAAAGGGAAAAAAAAACGAAACAAAGAAGAAGAAGGCACGGGATGTTGAGGCCGCGTCGTGAAGGATGTTGAAATCCGCACATTTTTTCACAAGCTCCCTTTCGTGGTTTCGAGTTTCGGCCTGCCGCAGGCGGGCGTTTAGAGTTGGAAACGGCTCTTGTCGAAAACTCTTTACTGACACATGTCGAGAAGATTAGGGGAAAAAAACCTCGACACCTGGTGTGGCTATTCACAAATGTTGAAAAACTAGTTTTCGACACTGGTGTGGCGAGGCTCATACACAACTCCACAAAAAAAAAAAAAGGGCATGACTGTGCCAGACTGTTTCGTTGAACTTTCACCGACTGGGTCTGTACACGTCAGAGGGTATTTCTGTGCGTGTAAGATAGAGAGAGGGTTCGGTAGAGGAGAAGGTGAAGATAGAGGCAGTAAGGAATCACGAGCAACCATCGAGTTGGATTGGTGTTCAAACAATAAGATTTAATGAACTCCTGTGGGTTTTTCCCTTTCCACCAAATAGGAGGACACATACATCCTAGATCAGGGGGCAGGGAGGAGAGAGAGAAAGAGGGAGAGAAGAAAGAGAGGAGACAGAGACTGGGAGAGAGAGAGAGTGTGTGTGTGTGTGTGTGTTCACCAGAGGAGAGGTCCTGCTTACCTGAATTCTCCATCTCTGGCCGTCGAATACAAAGATCAACGACTAGATACAGAGAATCCAGATGAGTAGGACCTCGCCTCAGAGGTCAATGTCTTAGCTTTTCTCGTTCGGGGGGGGGGGGGAAAGCACAGATCTGCACGTGTAGGCAGACATATAATATTTCATAGCAGGTGTGACATCATCAGGACCACCGCAGACCGACCCCTGCTTCTTTCGTCTACACGTCCACATAACTCTTTTTCCCGTTCCAAAATCAAAATATCACCACGTGCACGCCGTGCAGTTAGATATATAATAAATTTAATAATACAATGGTTTGTTGTCGAGCACGTGATAGGGGGGGTGCAGATGCCCATAACCGAGGTTCAGAGAATCATAGGATAGGAGGACATACGTTCGACACCGCTAGAGAACCCTAGAGTCTCAAGCGCGCCCTGATCGCAAAATTGCGATTAATTTGCACTACAGTTTTTCTTGGTTCCCTGTGCACTACACAAAATACTTGAAAGCACTGCAATTGAAACGGAAGCCGGGTCTGCAACCCCTGGCGTGTCTTTCCAGGAGTGCACAGGGTCCTCCTCTGGTCTGGGCAGCCCCAAGGGTCCGACACTTGAACTCAAGGTACCCTCCATGGGGTACCTTGAGCTCAAGTGCGATTTTGTCCCGACCGCACTTGACTTTCAAGGGCACACACTAGAGAGCCTGGATGTGAAAACAAACCGGTCCCGTCATCATTAGGGAGGGGTGGACCGAAGATTTTCTCTCCAACACTTGAGAGTTCAAGAGGTGTCCAACGAGGCCCATAATAGGAAACTTTCCAGGCGGGGGCTGAGTCAGTACGTACGTGCTCCGGAAGTAGGAAGGGTGACTTACACACCCTAATTATGGCTGTACCGGCCCAGAAAGATAGCCTGTATACATTCATTATCAGGATGTGTTATGTTCGGGGGAAAGATGGAAGTCAGACTTTTACCTTTCGGGGAGGGTCTAACGGAGGCCATGATCATATTTTCTTTCCCACTACCAGATTTCAAACCAGGTTCAAATTTTGAAACAATGACAAATTTAGCCTACCGGGGCTGAGGTCCCACTAGCATACAGGATTGGTTTTGAATGTGCTAATACAGGATTGGTTTGAATGCACTAATCTGGACATGTTTGTGTAAAGATGCAGAAAATTGAGATTGAACTGCTTTTCTGCATCTCTGCTTCAAACAAGTCCAGATTGATTCAGGAACTCAATGCAATCCTCTTTGCTATCGGGACCTTGCCCCAGGCAGGAGATGAATGGATGAGCTTATCATATTCTCTGACACATTGCGCGATTCACACAATCTGTCTGTAGGGTTGAGGATGCAGGTGTCACGATGTTATTTTCCCCATTAACCTGGGCTACCAATCTGGGTCGCTTGCGCCACCTTGGATGCGCAGGCAAGGGCCAGGAAAGGTCGCAGCGAGAAAGAAAAAAAAATCCAAAAATTCCAAAAAATCCGAAAACAAAAACTATGTTATGCAGACAAAAAATAAACTGAACAACCTTTTTTTTTTTTTTCAGGTAATTCAAGACTGTGGTATTTTACTAGGTTTACTATTTTTTAGTCATTTGACGTCAGTGGAGTTCGAACGCAGGTCTGTATTTTCAACAGTTCAGGGGTGTACCAACTGAGCGGTCAGTTGGTAACCTGAACAACCTTTTTTTTTTTTTTTTTTTTTTAACTACGCTATATTCTTCTCTCAAATCTTTCATCCTCTCTCAAATTCTTTCAATTCACCTTCACTACCTACCTACCTACCTACCACTACACCTAAGGCTTAGACAGGGGACCCCTGCAAACATAGCTTTTGCTTCAGGGTCACATCGACGATCCTTACAAAATACCAACGAGCCTAGCTCAGTTGGTACGCCCACAAACTGTTGAAATACAGACTCAAGTTCGAATCCCGATACAATCAGATGGCCAGAATTACATAGTTCTGAATTACCTGGTGCCGGTCAGCTCCAATGATGATATCTCAAGGCCGTAGCCCTTTTTTTTAGATTAATCCTTTCCCCATTTTTTCTGGCCAGCCTGGGCGAGTGGTCCCGGGCCACTCTGGTAGCCTAGTCATTAACAGATTTCAAGACAACATCCTTCCTCTCATGGGTTGCAGGGAGGGGTATACGGGCAGGCGGTGGGTAAAGAACATCCGGATGTCATCACTCGTCGAATTAGGTAGGTTTCGCCCACAACACACATGGCCCATCTATTCTGGGAGGCGCCAGTCCAGTTACTCATTTTTCCTTCTATTTTTTTGCGATACCAGTTAGTTATTACCGGCAAGCAAAAAGTATCAAACTAAAGTATCCCACCTCTACAACAACCTGGGACTATCCAAGACAAAAAAAAAAAAAAAAAAAAAAAAAAAANGTGTGTGTGTGTGTGTGTGTGTGTGTGTGTGTGTGTAAATTTCCCCACAACAGCCCAATTCCAGGTTAATAGATTCAGAATCTAAGCAGTCTTTGTCCTCTTGCAGACAACGAGAGCATTTGAGATGTCCAACATATTAAAGCAATTTTATAATTAGACAGTTTTTTGGTTGTCCTTGGGGTGCCCCTTTCATTGTTCTTGCACCTCTCCTTTTACAATGCCTCTTACGCACAAGGTTGCCCACAATTATTGTGGTTGAGCAGCAGCTGCCCACCTTGATCCGTGTGTGTGTGTGTGTGTGTGTGAGAGAGAGAGAGAGAGAGTTTTCCATCGATATGATGAGCACCGCACAGGCCAACGTGGAAAATTGAATGAATCTTCTGCTAGAACATGGAAGTATACACTACTACATGTGTGTGTGTGTGTGTGTGTGTGAGAGTGAGAGAGAGAGGTTGTGGGCGCCCACCTTCATGGCTGCCCGCCGCTCTGCCGCTGCCTGCAACGGGCCGTGCGATTCTGAAAAATGGACGTCCCCCTTCAAAGTTTTTTGGGGGAAAGGCTTGCCGAATTTGGCAGGTCCTTCCCCCCAAAAAAGTTCCAGAGGCGGGGCACAAACGGTTTCCCGAATTGCCCTGGTCGTCAATTTTGCTGGGGTTGGGGGCCGTTAGCTGAAGAAAAACCCTATAAAAAAATTTTCCACCACCCCTCTTTTTTGGTGCGGTGCACGACGCTCGGTGCACAAACCGGCGCACTGTGTTGAGCCCTAACTATGGTATTAACCAAAAGAGGGCACTTCTTAAAAAATTGGTAAAGAATTTCGATGTGATACTTGTTCCGTTTATTTTTCTGCATGACAAATTATTTTCTTTGTATCTTTTGGATCGCTCTTTTTTTTTTTGCAGGACCGTTCCCTCACCCTTGCCCGACCCATCCTCCCGAGCAACCAACGTTACCCGAACATCCCGGTTGGTATCCATGTGCGACGCTTGGTGCGCAAACCGGCACACTGTGGTGCACCGCAACTATAGTATTAACTAAAAGAGGGCACATTTTCTGAAAAACATGGTAAAGAATTTCGATGTGATACTTGTTCCGTATCCCAGCCCAAAACCTGATTATCAGATCGTTCCTTGTTTATAATTTTTTCTTGGGAGAGTGATAGGTGCGAGAGAAAAGAGAACTGGGTGCTCCTGACATAAATGGTGCAAGTGAGAAAGGCTCTGAGCTGAGTGTTTGTCAAATGGTGCAGGGATGCTTCATTGCTCCACTTTTCCCCCTTTCTTCCTTTCTTTTTTCTCAGGGATCAGGTGTTAAACTGATGGCTGACCCTGCTACAAGGGTATACATTATGTCGCACTTCAACGGCATGCTCAAACCAGTACTCTCCTGCCTGTAGCTTGAGTCTTAGGACTCTTAACTCAATGAAAATCCTATCATCTCTCTGAATTCCCCAACCTCTTCACTTCTCTTTTTCCAGGCCCTTGAAACAGGGTCACCCTCTTAGTTTCCCCTGCTAATCACCTCACATGCTCATCCCCTACTCATCACCTCACATGCTCACTTCCTTGCTCTACAGCTTTCAACTATACAGTTCAGCATGGTCTTACTCTTCTCTACACCGCTCATCAACATAGTCCCAGCTCGCATTGTCCTATTCTCCTCGACACTTGTCACAAACACACACTTTGTGCACTGTGCCTTTTCAACTCAGGTCGCCTTGCTCCCTGTGAATCTCATCGACTATAGTTAGACGTTAGATGATATGCCCTAATGTCATCAACAAACATGCCACCTCTCCTGAACGCCATAAACTGAAGCGGATAGCCCATCTACTACACAGCACCCTCCTGGGAAGAGATTCACTGAAACGGTTCCTAGGGTAAGATAAGCCAACAACAGCAATGTCGTGTCCTCTGTGCGCGCTTAAGACTGAAGCTGGCGACACGCTCGTACTTCAGAAACTCAAATGTAGTTGCCAGAACTGGCCAAGCTGGTGCAATTTTAAATGACCTCTACGACCTGAACAATCGGGTCAACCCCTAGATAACCCTGCAGCCGCTGAATTCTCTATCCAATGGACCAACTAAAAAGGTCCAAACCTCATGGTGACTCAGGCAGATGTAAAGATGGTTTGATACAGGCATACGACAAATGGGTTCTGGCCCGTTCGGTAGCAGTTCTCGCCCTTTGCGTAGCAGACTCTCTAAACAGACAGAACATCTTATTGGCCCACAGAAGTGACGGCACAATAGCGAGACTGAGACAGAGACAGGACAGAGGGCTAGAAAAATGGATGGCTTGCCAGTTCAGACAGCAGACTTCCCAAACCAAACTGAGCAACGTACCCAACAACAGAGGGGCAAGGACGTCGRAATACGAGAGAGAGAGAGAGAGAGAGAGAGAGAGAGAGAGAGAGAGAGAGAGAGAGAGAGAGAGAGAGAGAGWGASRGATCAGCTGATCAACCAACCGACAGAGACAGCAAGACAGAGACTCCGAAAAAATCATGTGCGCACACTAACGTTAATTTGGTTCTCATCCTTCTCATCCTTCTATCCTTCCACTAACCAATTTTCTAACTTCACGATGGTGTGGCCCTCCGCTTCACTAGGAGCAGCTAAGAGAGCAATGTAGAACCCCCCCAACAACTTCAGTGATACCCATACCAAGCCCCTTTTTTAAACTGCCAGTGGACACGGACCTCTCTTTCTAATACGGATTTTCACCCCGCCGTTAAGAAACAGGCATCGTTGATTTTTACAATTTGCCAGGTACTGCCAGCCTTTTCCAACACCACGCCTAGTGTCTCTGCAGGCCCCGTATTGAGAGGAAAAGTTTTTTTTCCAATGGCTGGGTCATCCACTGGGGGTCAAGCCTGGCAAACTGCACCCTCCAATACCAATTATAATGTCCCCTGCAACTGCCCGGTAACCACAGTCTCATGAGGTCATGCGTACACAGGTACACAATGTCATGCTGTGCACTCGACACAGTGCCTCATCACACATTACTCTCTGTGCTGCCTGCTTCCAACCTCCAGCACGATTAGGGGAACAGCAAAAAGTGAAGAAACAAGGGTGTACACAAACACCTCATGAAGATCCAGCCTTTCATTCCAGAAATGCAGCTGAATCGTCATGGTGCAATCAATATCCCCGCTTTGTAATCAACGCACCAGCTCTGAAAATGGAAAATATACTTCTGCCAACCGCTTGTCACCATACGCATGTGGACACCAAGATTTACTGTCTCCACACTGTCCATAATTATATTGAAAGGCTCAAGAAATCACCAGATGTTAAGCCTACAGGCCCCATCGAGGGCGGTGTGAAAGATTATCAGTGTGATGACCTTGTCCAAGAGCTCGCGAGAAGTCGACCATACTCGAAGCTCAAAACAGTAAACAAACACAGGTGGAGCTTCAGCCTCATACCAATTCCACTGGTGGAGACAAAGGCACAATAGACGCACACAACGCCTTCACACCCCCCCCCCCCCCCTTGCATCCAATTCACCGACTCGTATAACACTATGTTCTTCTGCAATTTACATTCTTCAGTGTAAATTCCGAATTCTTATACTGATAATCTACACATCAAACAATCCGTGCAGAAACCTGACCAAACATGGTCCACAATTCTGTGTCGAGTCACGACCTATTCCAGCCAGGTGCAGAAGAGAAGTAAATCAGCCAGCAGTTCGGCCTGCCCGGAAAGGCAACCCCAACAAAAGAATACCAAAATCTTCTTCTGAAATTGTAGTCAAGTCTACAGCAACTGCAGAGCAACGACAATGATTCTTATAAACTCTGAAACCAACCTCCTATTCAAGATTATCTCATCTCCAAGGATTCTGCACTCCCGTTTTTGGGCAGTAAATCGGAAAAAAAAGTGCCGAAACATCGCAAGCCAAAAGGTTTTACGCATCGTGTCTTTCATTACATACCACTACCTGTCGAGGCTTTGCCCACAGAGACAAAAGCAGATGCCACAGACATCCACATGCCTCTCTCTCTCTCTCTCTCTCTCTCTGAATCCATCCCCCCGTTCTACACTCACATGCCTCTCTCTCTCTCTCTGAATCCATCCCTCCATTCTACACTCACATGCCTCTCTCTCTCTCTCTGAATCCATCCCTCCGTTCTACACTCACATGCCTCTCTCTCTCTTTCTCTCTCTCTCTCTCTCTCTGAATCCATCCCTCATTCACAGGGAGCTTCACATTTGCCGGTTTCTGCACTGCAATGTTCACAGCCTGGAACAGCAGCTTTTGGTCCACTGACTAAGGGAGAGAGGGAGAGACAGAAACGGCAGCCCTCCGTCATGCAGGGCAGATTGACATTCACAGTTTAGAAATTGCATTCCCAGCTCGGGAGATAGCGACCTGTGTATGTGGGATTGGGGGGGGGGGGGCGAGGGGCAGCAAGAAGGGAAAGGGCCAGCACATGATGTGTCGTGTTCGTCTCCAATACTTTAAGAGGTGCACCGACACCCCTTACAATTAGTTTGCACAATATTAGAGGCAAATCGACCCTGAAGATTTGGAGGCATGTCAGCATCATGAGCTGGAAAAGTAGGAGCACGACCCTGCACAGATCATCTTTTCTTTTCTCTTTCCTCAATCTCACAGATCATCTTTTATTTTTTCGTTCTTCATTGTTTTCCACATCACTCCCAAAATTGATTCGGTTCAGATCATGCCCACCCATTGCAATACAATGCAATCTCAGTAAAGACCGGGCAGGATCACACTCATTACATGGGCCTGATTAGTCATGTTTATATCGCAGAGGATATTTTGGGTTTTGACGAGTTTTCTCGAAGAGTCCAGAAGTGTCAACGGCACCAATGGACCGACTCAGTCGGAACACCTATAAACCATACTTGCGGCGCATTAGTGCGGTGCGCGATGCGGTGCGCTGCGCTGTGCGGGATGCGCGCGGTGACACCGAGGTGCGCCGTGCGCGCAGCGCATGGGGACGCGCTACCCCTGCAAGGTGCACACTGTGCGCCATGCCTCTTTTCGGCGAGTGTGTGTGTGTGTGTGAGAGAGAGAGAGAGAGAGACAGAGAGAGAAGAAACCGT
Source organism: Chara braunii (assembly GCA_003427395.1). NCBI lineage: Eukaryota > Viridiplantae > Streptophyta > Charophyceae > Charales > Characeae > Chara > Chara braunii. The sequence continues at coordinate 695,798 of BFEA01000145.1, read as the reverse complement.
GTGAGAGAGAGAAGAAACCGTGTGCTGACACTATCGGACCGAAGAAACGCCCTTATCAACGGGCAACATGAAGCGGGGCGACATGCACAAAGGACAAAAAATATAGCGGTGTATCTTTCCATGTTCTGGCGGAAGATTCATTCATACGTAGGGTGCTGGAGAGCGAAGGGCCGATGAATCAGGTAAGCACGTAACGTATCACTGGAACCTTTCTTTTTTTTTTTTTGGAGAATCTCTGAACAAATGAGACTGAATCCTCTGCTTGAACATGGAAAGATACATTGCCATATATGTCTTGTTGTGCATGTCGAGAGTAGTGCAGCGAGTCCGTTGGTGAACATTACCGTTGCGGTTCTGACAGGTTGGACGCGCCGGGCTTCACTCGTGCAAAGAAATTCTGATGTTCTTCCTTTACGTTTTTTTCTTTTTATTAAAAAAAAAAAAATCCAGGAAAAACGGCTGTCAGTTCCGTCGTTTTCTACTTCAGAAGTAATACTCGATCGCGACCCTCATCATGACTGAATATGGCCTGCAAGAACCCAACCATACAGACTGCAATTACCATTGAGGTTCTGACAGGTTGGACGTGCCGGGCGACACTCGTGCAAAGAAATTCTGATTTTCTTCCTTTACGTTTTTTTTTTTAATTAAAAACAAAAAACACTCCAGGAAAACGGCTGTCAGTTCCGTCATTTTCTACTTCAGAAGTAATAAGAAGAGAACGTTTTGAGAAATCGCGACCCTCATCATGACTGAATCTGGCCTGCAAGAACCTAGTGTTACCCGAACTACAGGTTACTAAAAGCTTTCAGGCCAACGCGCGGTCTCCAAAAAAAATTTGGCTGCCCGTTTCTTATTTTACACGAGCAGGAGGCCGGGTCTACTACCGCCCCTCACAACTTTTTTTTTTTTTTTTTGACCCCCATTTTTGGAGGTGCGCCGCATGCAGTGCGCGCGCATCGTGCGGGATGCGCGGTGCGGCGCACGTGCGCAGTGCAGCGCATCGCGATGCGCCGCAAGTATGCTATAAACCGTTGAAATAGAAACTCACCACTGGAAACTTGAAAGCTAGGCCAAAGGATAATTTGATTACTAACACAAATATTTTTATGACTAAGTTTGAATCAAAAAAAAAAAGGAGGAAAGTATCGACTGCAATGATGCACCCAGAGTGGGCCTTGCTCAGTTGGTACACGCATAAACCGTTGAAACACAGGCTCCTCAAGCTTGAATCCCAAAAAAAAGGGCAACCATCAACCCCAATGCTGCACCCAGAGCGGTTGGCCTGAAGCAATGCAACTCGGGGCTACTCTGAAAATAAGCATCGACCGCAATGAGCATCACTTCACTTGAGACCGCCAATACACGGCCCCAGCCTTGCAGAATGCGTTCATCGCCTGCACTGAAAATTCTGCGGCTCGGGGCTACCGGACCACAATGATCGGCGGAGCCAGCCAAAAAAGAAATGAACTGCACCACTGTTGATTCAGAAGAGCTTGGCGCGCAGTGCAGCTGCTCCAGGCCCGGGTGTACTGATGATTTAAGACATTTGCATATCAGTAGACTGATCTAGGTACTGCTCATCACATTATACCCACGCGTGATCTGCAGGCCGTAGCAAAATGGCCGCAGGTCCACATTAACAATAGGTTATTCTGCAGTCAGCCACCCGAGGTGACCATATTTGCAAATCAAACAAAAAAATATGGCACCCTCTGCATGTGAGAGAGCTACTGAGTCGGAAGTGCCCAATGAATACATCATCTTCCAAAACTAGACCCATCGGAAGTCGCACCAGAGAAAACAGTGGGAGCTAACTTCTAACACTAAAATTATTACAAAAAAAAAATGAAAAAATCTAATATACAACTAGGGGACCTGTGGCAACTACGCCCGCAATAATGAAGGGAGGTACAGTAGCAAAGCGTACTAGCCTAGATTCGTGCTCTTTTCTTTATTCATTTCGACTGCTCTGTACGCAATCTGGGCTGACATGGTGTAATTGAGAGACCCTGGGGGCACTCGTTGGAAGTCCCCATCGAGTATGAGAGTGCCATTATTGTTAAGCAGATCCCTCCTCCCTTCCCCTTCCCCCCCATCCATAGGCGATCTGGGCTGATATGGTGTAATTAAGAGAGCCTGGGGGCACTTGTTGGAAGTCTCCATCAAGTATCTTTCTTATTATGTACGGTGAGCGTCAATTGAAATAGAATAGAAATGGGGGCACAGTTTATTTAAATAAACTGGCCTGTGGAGGGCTACAGCAATAGATAGATCGCTTTGGTCTGGTCGCTCTGGCCAGACCTTGTGCCATTGTTATTAAGCAGATCTCTCCTCCCTCCCCCGCACCTCACCCCGGAAAGATCTACCCTCTCTCTCTCTCTCTCTCTCTCTCTCTCTCTCTCTCTCTCAAGCGCAGGTGTGCGCACACGTGTTTGAAGATTTTCACTCTTCTTTTCTTTTTTTAATAATTGGTCCCGATGGACCACAGATCAGATAAAAAACTGATCGCTCTCTCTCTCTCTCTCTCTCTCTCTCTCTCTCTCTCTCTCTCTCTCTCTCTCTCCCCCATTGCGCCCACGCACGGGGCAGCAGTGCGTTTGGCAGCCAGGAACCGTTAGGCACGGGCGGCGCACCCGTGTTTTGTTTTTCTTCTTTCTTTCCAGTCGCCCTTACCTCCCGCTGCTTCTGTTACCACTGCAAGTAACCGTTCTGTTTTGTTGTTGGCTTAGGGGAATGCTGTCTCTCTCGCTCCCTCTCTCTCGCGCGCACGCACCCGTGCGGTTTTTCTGTTTCTTATTTTTTCATGTTAATACGATAATACAGGCAGCCGCGCGCGCGCCAGTCGCCCTATGGACCACGGACCTGATATGAAAATGATTGGGACAGATACGATAATAGAGGCAGCCGCAGGCTCGCGTGTTTTTTCCATTTCTCTTTGTGCGCCGATGGACCACGGATCAGATGTGAAACTGATTGCTACAGATAATACACTTGATGGAGGGGTGGGTGGGTCGTAGGTCTCTCTATCTCTCTCTCTCTCTCTCTCTCTCACTCACGCGCGCGCAGTGGGGGGGGCGTGCAGCTTTTCCGTTTCTTTCCCCCGGACCTGATATGAAACTGATTGGGACAGATACGGCAATACAGTTGATGGTAGTGGTGGGGGCAGGGGGTTAAGGTTCTCTCTCTCTCTCTCTCTCTCTCTCTCTCTCACACACACACACACACACACACACACACACACACACACACAAACCCGAATCTCGCCCGTGCGGATTTTCCTCTTTTTTTTTTTAATGGTCTCCGTGTGGAATTCCGTTTCATTATTTTATTGTTTTTTTCAATGGTCCTGAATCTCCTGATCGAACACGGATCAGATATGAGACTGATCGGGACAGATAACACACTTCATGGTGGTGGGGCGTCTTAGGTAGTTAGGGTTTCTCTCTCTCTCTCTCTCTCTCTCTCTCTCTCTCTCTCTCTCTCTCTCTCTCTCTCTCTCTCTAACTCTCTCTCTCTCGAGCGCACGCGCACGCAGAAGGCTTTCCCGTTTCTTTTATTCGTTTTTTTGTTATTGGGACCACAGATCAGACATGAAACTCATCGGAACAGATACTACACTCCCTCTCCCTCTCCCTCTCTCTCTCTCTCTCCCCTCCCCCCCCCCCAGTGGGGTGGGTGGGTCGTCGGTAGTTAGACTCTCTCTCTCTCTCTCTCTCTCTCTCTCTCTCACACACACACACACACACACACACACACACACACACACACACACACACACACACAGACACACNCACACACACACACACACACACACACACACACACACACACACACACACACACACACAGACACACACACACACACGCACACGCACCCACACACACACACACGCACGCACAAAGCATCAGAAATGAACAAACAAAAGCACGAATGAACCCACCTCAGGTCATGTTGGTGCGCTCGATTGCAGAGCCCATGCGTCACCATCCAACCTTTTGGATACAGAGCCCTTCCCGATGCACAGCGCAATCTCCATACCGACCAAAAGCCCAGGAATTGTGTGTATGCGTGCGTTTGTCACAGAGACTAAGAGAGAGGATGGTGCGTTTGTGTGTGCCTGACTGTGCCAGACTGTTTCGTCGGACTTTCACCGACTCATCAGGAGGCAGAACCCCGACAGTGTGTGTGTATGTGCGCGTGCGCATGTGTGGGTGTGTGTGTGGGTGTGTGAGTCTGTGTCGAATGCGTAGAGTAGCGTAGAATAGCGCAGAGTCCAGTCGACAACGTCTTGGAGTAGTTTAGTGTGTCTGTAGCTTAGTGTCGAGAGGCCGGAGCAGTGCGAACACTACAGTTGGTTTCTAAATGTTCCACACGTGCATTGGCCCGGTACAGTTCGCGGGACTGGCGCTGGCCCTGTAGGCACGCTGGCATGCTTATGCGCCATGCCGGGTTAGGCATGCGGGCCCGGTACAGCTCGTGGTACAGGCACAGGCATGGCGCACGGGAGCGTTACCGTCTCTAGCGTGGTGCCATGACGGTTCAACTTCTAAGACAAAACAATCAGCAGACGATCGGGACGGTCGCGCAGCAAAAGATTGGAGGGCCCCGATTGTCTGCTTGTCACAGGCAGGAAATTAGCGATAGTTATACATGTGATCTTGAGGTGTACTCTGCTCAGTACGATGCGCTGCGTGCCATTCACTGCAGAGTGAGGTGCACCGATAATTGCAACCATGCAGCCAAAACAGGAAAACGGAAGCATCCGGGGGTTCAAAATTATGCTGCATTTTTATGATGCGCACCACGGAGCTGGGTCAAAGGGTGTTTCATATCACACGCTTTTTTGTGATAAATAAGCCCTGCAACGACACCAATGCGATGTGCTTGGTGTGCCACACATGCACATACTGTATGCGTGTTGTGTACAAATAACATAGTGTATTTGAGGCTCAACACCGAATTCCTAATGGAGTTCCGAGGTGAAATCACCTGGTCTGGAAATTTGGCCAGGCAGACGTGCATTTGTTCTGGATGTGTGTTCTCCTCCTCCCCCATTCACCTACCACGAACAGCCTACTCCATCCATCGCATGTGTGTTCAGAAGGTAACATATCGAATTCCAAGGAAGGAAGGAACATGGTATATCCAAAAGATGTGATAGAAACTTCATAGCATTTGCCGACAAGCTGGCTGACTATGCCTATCGTATTCGAAGGGTGCAAAGACAGAAACGAGACATTCCACAAACAAGATGCAAAGCCCTGTCCCGGCACCGTTCTTTCCCTGCGCCTCTCATTGAATGGGAGAAGCGAGACAACAACATACCCACATTCGCATGCATTGAGGATCTACAAGAGTGCACAGTACCACACAAACACACACATAACATGCTTCTGAATTCCAACATTTGTTTTCCTGTTGCATCACAACAAACTGCAAAATCCATCCCGTTACATGAGCACCGGATGCATGGACAGCCCTCAAACCCCCTCCCCTGGACTACGGCCCAGAAAGCAAGAGCCCCACATATCAATGTATACCAACCTCAGGACCCCTTCTTCCCTCATTGGCAACTGAGAGGCATAGGATTGGTCTGCAGGAAAGGACAGAGGCCCCAGACTCTTGACCGCCATCTCAAGGCTTTTAAAGTTATGGCTGTCGAGACCTATCCCATGTGCATAGGTCCACTGCTATAAGAAACACCGTTCACTTTTTTATTCCTTTTTCTTCGTTTATTCAACATGATTGACATTCATTACATCACTGTCAACAACTTCTGTGCAGTCACAGACATACCAACTCTACGCGATTTTCCTAAAATGACTGCAGTCACAGACCTCCCACTTTACACAATTTTTATAAACTGACAAAGTGCGCACAAGGGGGAGTTGAAGAGGTCCCCGCGATTCAATAACAGAAAGAGAAACAGAACACAAATGCAAGGACAGATTTCACAACCCCGATGCCATTCTACACGCCCGGAGAAACGAGAAGGGTGAAAAATTTCTAAGGTAGCGGCGGGAAAAGCCTTGTAGAGGACCGGCTCCGCACCTCGAGTACAAGATCTACCCAGAAACCCAGCATTCACAATATCCCCCCATTGTGGTATTGGCAGTCATAATAACATGTGACAAAATGAGCACCAAGACAGGGCAAACTGTTTCAGATACAGACAGACATAAGAGAGACAAAAGTACAACCAAGATGATCCACCTCGTTGTTGCTGTTCCGATTGAGCTCGGCGCTGCGATACCTCCAGTCGATGGTCCGCTGTCATCTTCAGCAGTTTCTCCTGCATCCATCCACCCTACATCAGGTGCATGCCAACCCCTACAGCCGTTTTCATCCCCCACCCAATCCCGGCGAAGCCCGTCCCGATAACCCTCCCTTTCCCCAGGCCCACCAGTTCTCCCTCTGGCTTACACAACTCGCTTCCATGTTTTCCAAAGAACGAGTTCATGATAACCAAAGACCATCCCCACTCCTCGACCCCCACCCATCTCGCTCACGCCCACACCATAAAATGCCCAATTACCACTAGCAACATGTCTTTTCCTGACTGCTTAGTGATTGCTACAAACACTACCCCTCACATAAGCGCCATCCATTTTCCAAGACCGTGCTCCTCCACACCACTTCGTCACTCAGTCCATCCACGGAACCGTTCCTCCCACGTTCTGCACCACATCTTGAAGCATCGCCAGTACAGCACACACCCTCCCCCACACTCCTGCTTCCCCTTTACTGACAATACCTTGTCTTTATGTATGACACACTCCACTGCTTCTCTCCCACCCAACACTTCGACTAAAGCATGTAAATCATGTTAGCTTCGCATGTACAATTTTCACATCAGCTCATATCACACACTCGACACGCCCACACAGAAAGTCAAGACCAAGCAGTCAGCAAGTACAGCAAACAATCACCTAAGGTGTGGAGCCACCACGAAGAAACAGGCCAATACTGCAGATTGACATCATCACAACGTTCTCTGGGCTTCTCACCAAGGTGGGACAAGTGTGAGAAGGGTCAGACATGGAGGAGATTGAAGCCATTCAACAAAAGAAAATATTCATGCATGACAAAAGCACACTTTGACTACCATGCACTGAAATTCAAATCATTCATTGAGCAAGCAGATAAAAGGTAAATTTGTAAATTCATTCATAAGTTAGTGCATCTGTTCCACGCACAAACACACACCTCCCACACCCGGTCCCTTCACCAAAGCCCTTCCCCCACCAACAGAACAGACACCCCTCCTCCTTCATGTAATCCCCCCCGGCCCCACCCCTACCCGCACACACACAATTGCCTCACAAACAAGCTCTCACCTTGGTCTCTACCCGCACACACACAATTGCTTCACAAACAAGCTCTCACCTTGGTCTCTTTACGATTACAGCTGGGTACAAGATAACAGTGATGCTGCACTGCCTGAGTGGGGAGCGAGGGAATGGCAATGGCCTGTAGCCAGAAACTGATCAGGATATTTCACTCAGCAGAAGTACCCAGTACCAATCTAACACGTTCACAAAGCAATATCTATGAGCTGAAAAGACCACAACTAGATTTGAAGCAATACCGCCTCTCGTTCAAACAAGCCACACAACCCTACACTACTCCTAATGAGCACCAGAGGCATAACTGTCCTCGCTCCCTTGGCACCGACATCTTCCGGGCATACCTCAATGTTTTCCTTAACCACAGCATAAGGCTGCTTCGCTAGATCAGTCCCCTGATTGTGGTGGTTGGATCAAGTTCAGTCAGTATTACTGTTTGCCTGCGATTATACCTGTCCGGCATAACTGTTTCTCAAAATAAACCTACCCAACCACTGGCGCATACCATACAGTGTCGAATATCTACTCCCATCATCGCCAAGGAAATGATTTTCTGAAAAGCATGGTCTCTCTCTCTCTCTCTCTCTCTCTCTCTCTCTCTCTCTCTCTCTCTCTCTCTCTCTCTCTCTCTCTCTCTGTGTGTGTGTGTGTGTGTCTGTCT